>JBBPFD010000244.1:0-16666 GCA_038363315.1 Mugilogobius chulae | reverse complement strand
TCAAGAATAAACATCTGCCTCTTTTGAGCAAGAATGGCCACAAAATGAACTCATATTTGAGCTTCTTCTGTTTGTTTCCATGAAAGATTCTTCACATTATGACATCAATCAAAATGATTAGTTAACCATGTTATAATGCATGTTTTTCATTTTCTACTGAATAGTGTAGTTGACTTTTCATTTGACGATAAGAAAGACTTAGATGTTCAAATGATGTTGCACTAGGAAATTTAGGGTTTGAACTCTTTCAATTTGACATTTTCAGATCCAGAGATGGAAGTTTTTCTCACATTCTAAGAATGACAGATCTACATTTGCATCAAGCCAATTTAAGAATACAACATGAGTTAGTGGATGTTTTGAAGCATTTCTTCTTGGTGTAAAGCTTCTGTACAGGGAGTGTTTGGTTATGTTGACTTGATTTACATGATGTTTCAGGTCACTGACTGGTCTGTATTAAAAGGTGTGCACTGGAATCATCTCACAAGACCAGCTTGACCTGAAACGCCACACGTGTTGTTTAGCTGAGAAAAAACTATTTGGGAGTTTCAAATGTGGAAAGCTCTCATATTGGAGACATCACCATTTCATGCCTGACCTAGAATAGTTGTTTAGAAGTACTTTTTCCAAATGACACTATCATTTCTTTGTTGTGTATTTTCTTCTTAGTTTTTTGTTCATCAGAAGTGTTAACTTGAAAATGAGAAAACCTGAGCAATAGGTAAAAATTGTATAAATAAATTGTAAAAAGAAAACCTTGAAAATGTGTTCCAAATGATGGCTTTACATTGTAGGTACACACATGAGTTTTTACTGGACTGTAGGTATAAACTATATATAGAGGAGCTTTGGTTAGATTGATCATACACATGTATCTACCAATCAGGTTATATATCTATAAACTATAAACTATTTGGTTTTGTATTGAAGTCATAGGTCCAGATGAGACAGTTTGTTCTATTAAGAACATTGCAGCTTCTGATTATTTCTATTAGTGAGAAAACCCTTGTCCACCATAATGGCCCTTGAGGGCTTCAGGAGAGACACCAGGCCTGACTGTTTCAGAATCTCCCTGTCACTGATGGAGCCTTCATACAGCGGGGAGATAAATGTGACAGAGCCGTGAGGAGCGATGCCAATCAGAACCTTAAATGTGCTGTTTGATTTGAAGCTGCTTAAAGCTGGGGTAGCTGATTTTCACACTGCAAGCACGATTTAGGTTTTAAATCTGACAACTTACTCTCCTAAATCCTTCAACACATGGTTAATATTGACATGTATTCATTCTGATTGCATTTATGGCTTATAAACGTCTTTTTACAAACAACAAAATGAAACTGGAGTGACAGCCGCAAGCTCAGCCAATGAGAGAGCTGCATTCTGCTCCTGATTAGAACTACAATTCTTTATTATTCAGTTCAGACAGGACTCGGAGGTCTCATTTTTTCACAAAGTGCTGTATTTACTTCATCCTTTTTAGTACAAAGCACAAAGTTTAGTAATTTACAACTAAAAAAGTTATCTACCCACCTTTAAGGGTGTCCTCATCAAACCAGATGCCAATAGTTCCAAGCACTTCATAGAGACAGTTGGCCCTGGTGTCAATTATTGGGTTTACAGTGGACTGGTGGACCTTAAATCTGTGTGCCAGATCCTTCTGCACCAGATCCAATGACAAGTCATTCATAAAAAGGAAAAACTCATCAATGGGCTGGAGAGACTGCAAAAAGAGCAAGAAAGAAAAAACAGAATTAGTGGTCCTCAATCCCCTCTCAGATCACAGGTCACATGCAGAAGTCTGTTTAAATAATGATCTTAGCATAAAGTAGATACACACAATAAAATGGGCTTACAGTTGTAACAGCATGGAGGACGTCCTGTGCAGGAGTTATGTGCACCATATGTGGTAAAGCTGCTTCTATCTGGCCCCAGAAGAACTTGCAAACCTGTAAATGGTTAATATGTTTATTAATAATGTCATTTCAGGTCAAAATAGGCATAAACTGACTGTGTCTCAATGCAAAGGCCAGTGGTATTTTAGGTGCCACTCAAAACAATGGACTTATTGCACACACCTGCTTTCTAATCACACTGGTGCGCTGCACTCTGAAATCCTACTCTTACCTACTCCTACTGACTTTGCATTAGATAGTTTGGTCTGAAATCTGTTTGTGGGAGGATCTTAGGGTTTTGTGATGGCTCAATCACATCTGTGGGTAAAACTGATCCCTACGAATATTAACACTGCATGTGATGAGTTTTCTGTTTATCTTCCTTTTGAAAAATCCTTATGAAACTACTTCAGTGTATTTCACTTCAATTCATTTTTGTCCAGGCGTTCAAAATCACAATGTCAGTCCCCACAAGAGGAGGACTATACAAATATATGTTTATTTAACAAGAAAGAGGTCATTCATCAATAATGCACATGTCCATTCACAGCAAACAAGCAAATGAACAATTGTCTCACACAAACACTAGAAATGCTGCAAATGTGTTCTGTGTAATATGTTCTGTATCTTCCAAAAGTCAAATGAGTGAAAACTAATACCATTCCTGTTTTTCCTCCAGTTTACAGCAGCATTCTAGCCCCTGGCCTATGGCGCTCTCAGACCAGATTCAAGTTGGGTCACTCACTTTTTTACTTGAACATTTGTAAGCTTTGTGTTTCCACTAAAAAGTCTACAGTAAATGCAGCACTACTGAGGACTGTATGTATTGAATGAAAAGAGTTAGTTCTAAGCAGGAGCCAAATGCTGCGCTCTGATTGGTCCTCTCCAGTTTCACTTTGCTGTTTGTAAATACATGTTTAGAAGTCAGAATTGCAATGAAAGATGAATGCATGTCAATATTAACTCTTTCACTGCCATCCCTATTCTCACTTTGACCTGACCTCTGCACAAATCCAGTCTCTACCCATCATCAGGTGCTTCTGCTCTCAGTCTGACACTAGAGGGTGCACTTGTGAAGCAGGTCAAGAGACTCAAGCTCATCGGTCCAAAACCAAAAAGTGACTTGATAAAAAGAACTATTCTATATAGAAATGTCTCTGGTTGTCATTGCTTATTAGCAAGTCAACCATAACATGCAGACATAAAGAATATTTCAATGTTTTCTATATCATTATACTGTATGAATATCAAACATCTTTGTGATTGTGCTGGTAATGTACTTTAAAGCAGAACTAAGAGAACTTAAGCTCTTTTGTGTTATTAAACTAACCAACTGAATCGAATCTCAACATTATTTATTTATTTTCTCATTTATTTCAAAACTTTAGGATTAAAACAAGGCAACAAAGACAAATTTAGACATATTTTGGTGTAGTTTCTGACAGAGACAGCAAAGACAGTCAACACATGCTTTAAATGGCCCAAAATACCATCGTCAAACAAAGTAAAAATGTTAAACCATGTGCTTTAGGGGGAATCTAATGACACAATAGAGTGATATACTATATAATAAATGTCTAAATTCTTACCTGGGGGTCTGGGAGCTCTTTGGAGATGGACCAGTCCCCACATGTCCTCTTCCTCCTCAGCCTGCTCTGGACTGACCCATCAGAGGCAGTCTCCACACAGACCTGTGCAGCCTGCCACAGGGAATGAACATGAAGGTTTGAGAAAAACACTTTCTCCATGACTGTTAAAGCCTTCTTCATATCACACTAGTCTTTTACCTTCTCTCCCAGAAGGTCGCCCTGCTGCTGTGGCCTACGAGCCTTAAAGGGACAGGTAGTTTCAGGAGTTTTATAAATGTCCACATCTATGAGAGAAGACAAGGGCTCAGACTGAGAGCGCCTCCCACAGGACAAGTTCCAGACTGTAGGCCTGGGGATGACAGAGGAGAACCAGGACAGTCAGCATCCACAATCAGACACGTTTGAGGGTAGATTTTAGTTAGAAAAAACAAGTTATAAAAGTAGGCTTAAAGGTCTAAGAAGTGATCAAATAAGGGTTAAGTAAAATACAAATAACTCTGTCATATCCAAGGATAATCTGTCTGTAAAGCAAGAGTGTTTTTTTTTTGTTTGTTAGACTTGATCTAATCCAGAGCCATTTGCCTTGTTCATTATTTATGAACTCTAAAGGCACAAATAAACTAAACGTTAAAGGTGAAGTAGCTGATTTTTACACTGCAAACACAGTTTAGGTATTAAATCTCATAAATCATCTGTGATGTGTGGGTGAAGACAAACGTGAGAACAATATAAGCCTCCTCCTCCTCTCCATCTCTCCACTCACAAATGTTTCCTCTGAAAAGAAGAAAAAAAGAAAGTTAAAAATGATTCATTTAGGTTCAGGAGCAGGACCACTCTGACCTTCTCTCCAGTACCACACCTTGCGTGTATTATTTACACACAAAGCACAGGAAAAAAAAAAAAAAAAGGTGGGGTAGCTGATTTTTACACTGCAATTAAATGTTGATATTAAATCTCACGACTTCCTCTCATAAATCTTTCGACACATGCTTAATACGTGTATTCATTTTGGTGGCAATTCTGACTTAAAAACACTTCTTACAAACAACAGAGTGAAACTAGGGAGAACCACCCAAGCACAGCCAATCAGAGAGCTGCATTCAGCTCCTTATGGGAACTAAAATAGTTTATTATTCAATTCAATCAGTATTCTGTGGTCTCATTTTTTGCTGCATTTCTCATAGACCAGGCCTATTCAGTGTAAGGACGGGGGCCAAATCAGCCCTCCAGAAGAATGGTCCTCCAGAAGTCTGGCCCTCCAGAAGTCTGGTCCTCCAGAAGTCTGGTCCTCCAGAAGTCTGGTCCTCCAGAAGTCTGGCCCTCCAGAAGTCTGGTCCTCCAGAAGTCTGACCCTCCAGAAGTCTGGCCCTCCAGAAGTCTGGTCCTCCAGAAGTCTGGTCCTCCAGAAGTCTGGTCCTCCAGAAGTCTGGTCCTCCAGAAGTCTGGTCCTCCAGAAGTCTGGTCCTCCAGAAGTCTGGTCCTCCAGAAGTCTGGTCCTCCAGAAGTCTGGCCCTCCAGAAGTCTGGTCCTCCAGAAGTCTGGCCCTCCAGAAGTCTGGCCCTCCAGAAGTCTGGCCCTCCAGAAGTCTGGTCCTCAATTAACTTTTTAAACGTCACAAAAATAATTTTTCTTTTGTTTGTAGATTTATATCTTTTTCTGTCCTATTAATCTGGAAATAGTGATCAGCCCAAATTGTGTCAGTAATGTGCTTGAACTAGTGATTTTATTATATTTTTAGTCTGAAAATAAGATTTGCTTATGAATCTAGAGTATTTTTCTTGCGTCAATTCCAGTTTCATTTTTGTGATTCATTTTTCTAAATAAACAAAAATATAACTTAAATTAAGCACTTATTAACTGTTTATTTTAAGATGATCACTTTTTACAGTGTATGTTTCAGTCCTGATTTAATTTCACTTTAGAGCTGGTTTAGTCCCGGTTTAAATATAGTTTAATGTGGAGATTCTACCAGTTTAGATTTGGTTATGTGGTTTAAAACTGGTCTGTGGACAGTTTCGATAGATAGATATACTTTATTGATCCCAAGGGAAATTCGGTTTTTCAGCTGCTCATTCACAACAGACACATTCATCGAAACAGACACAAAAAATTGCAATAGATAAAACCCCCAAAATAAATAAGTAAAAATATAAATAGAATAATTATATCAGTGATTTGTTAGCGACTTCCTATCAATAGCTGATGTTAACATGCTGAGGAGATGGACGGTGCCTCCTAAAGTCCAGGATCATCTCCTTGGTCTTGGAGATGTTCAGCTGCAGGTGGTTCAGATGACTCCAAGCGACAAAGTCTCTCACAAGGGCCCTGTATTCTCCCTCGTCTCCCCCTCTAATACACCCGACGATGGCTGTGTCGTCTGAGAACTTTTGCACATGACATAATTCACTGTGCCTGAAGTCTGTGCTGTGTATAGAGTGAAGAGCAGTGGTGCGAGAACAGTCCCTTGTGGCGCCCCTGTGCTACTGGTCACGACATCAGAGGTGGTAGATCCGAGACGAACAAATTGTGGTCTAGGGCACAAGGGACGCTGGATAGTGTAACTGGAGAAATCTATAAAAAGAATCCTCACAGTGCCACTCCCTCTATCAAGGTGCATGATGGACCGATGGAGAAGATAGAGCACAGCGTCCTCCACGCCCACATTCTTCCTGTAGGCAAACTGTAGGGGATCTTGTGCAGACTGCACCTGAGGTAAAAGAATGCCCAAAATAAGACGTTCCAGTACCTTCATTAGGTGAGACCTGACCTGCCATGGGTCGATAGTCACAGGAGTCACCACTTGGCCGCCCCTTCTTTGGCACTGGCACGATACAGGAGGTCTCCCAAAGAGAGGGCACCTTCCCCAGGTGAAGGCTTTGGTTATAGATGCGCACAACAGGCTCAGCAAGCTCATTAGCACAAGCCTTTAGCAGGTTTGGGCAAAGCCTGTCCGGTCCAGCTGCTTTCCCAGGGCGAAGTCACCACAGCTCCTGTCTGACTTGTTCTGTGGTGAAGGTGGTGGAGGAAGAGACAGTGTTAGGCAGCTGGTGTGGGCAGTGCATGGGACCGGAGGGAGCTGGTGCCGGAAGTGGAAGGGCAGGAGTAGCAGAGGAGTCGAAACGATTGAAAAAGGTTTTAAATTCATTTGCCCTCTCACTGTTCCCCACAGTTGTAATACCTCCTGCTTTATAGCCTGTTAAAGTTCTCATCCCCTTCCACACTTCCCGTATGTTATTACTCTCAAATTGCCTCTCGATTTTACTCCCATATGCCACCCCTGCCTCATTAAGACAAATCTTAACTTCTTTCGGTGCCGTCCTGATCTCTTCTGCATCTTTGCTGTTTTAAGCTTTTTTCTTCCTGTTAAGCACTGTCTTTACCTCACTGGTTATCCAAGGTATATTATTGGAATAACATTTGACATTCTTAATAGGAACCACTACATCCAGACAGAAATGAATATAGTCTGTAAGACAGTGGGTGGCACTCTCTATATCCCCATCTGAGTCCAACAGTACGCCCCAGTCTGTAGATTCAAAACAGCCTCTCAGTGTCTCCTCCATTCCAGCGTGCCACTTTCTGATGGGCCGTGTTGTTACAGACTGCCTCTTACCCAAAGCTGCTTGAAAGGTGTTCTTGAGTCTGTTTTGGTGCTGAATTATAGTTGTGCTGGAGCCTGCATTTAAGATGTGCTGGAGCCAGTTTTGGAGGTGAGCTAAATCTATTCTAGGGCCAGTTATGAGCTGCTTGAAAGTTGTTCTGGAACCTGTTTTGGTGCTAAATTATAGTTGTGCTGGAGCCTGTGTGCAAGATGTGCTGGAACCGGTTTTGGAGCTGCTTAAAAGCAGTGCTGAAGTTCTTTTAAAGTTTGTCTGGGACAGTTTTTGCGCTGGTGAAATCTGTGCTGTATCCAGTTTTGAAGTTGTTTTAAAACTGGTCTGTGGCAAGTTTTTTGAGCTGGTGAAAACTGTGCTTGAGACAGTTTTGGAAGTGTGTTGAAGCTGGTCTGTGGCCTGTTTTGAAGCTGCATAAAAGCAGTGTTGAAGCTGTTTTAAAGCTGGGCTGATGCAAGTTTTGAAGCCGTTTGAAACCTGTTCTGGGGCCTGCGTTTTAACTGGTGAAAACGGTGCTGGAGCCAGTTTTGAAAGTGTATCAAAACTGGTCTGTGGAAAGTTTGGGAGCCGCTTGAAAGCTGTTCTGTAACCTACTTTGGTGCTGAAATGAAGTTGTGCTGGTGGTGTGTTAAAGATGTGCTGGGGCCAGTTTTGGAAGTGAGCTAAAAGCTATTCTTGGGCTATCTTTGACCTGTTTGAAAGTTGTGCTAGTGGTATGTTAAAGCTGGTCTGGGGCCTGTTTTGGAGCTGCCTTAAAGTTCTGATGAAGCCAGTTTTAAAGAAGGGCCGATGCCAGTTTAGAAGCTGCAATCAGGTTGTGCTTGAACAGAGGTTACGCTAGACTTTTTTTATGCCGGTCACTTTGACCGGAAAGATCTGGAAATTCCGGTCAATTGGGAGAACAACCGGTCACATATTATTGCCTTATGCAAACAACTGCACATGAATATTGGCAGTAGCCTACCTGCTTTCGCCTGCCCTACAGTCTCTATTTTTAAAGCTAAAATTGGTCGTTGTTAATGAAGTGTCTTTAACGTTTACTTATCATAAAAACATGAAACAAAAACATGTCCATTAATGCCTCCCCTGACCCTTTCCCCAGGGCTCCCCTGCAAAAGAGATTCTGAATCTCAGTGGGACTTCCCTGGTTAAATAAAGGTCAATTAAATTAAATTAAATCATGATGACGAGACGCTCTTTGATTCGTGCTCGTCTGCGGACTGAGACCGGAGCCAGCCAAGCCCGCGTGATCCCCGCGTGTTTGAGACCGGAGCCCGGGACAACGCACGCACTGGACCCGAGTCAAGCCAGCGTCAATCTCCATGTGTCTGAGACGAAAGTCCTGAGCGCCTAGGGGCCGTGCATCCCACTTTTAAACCGGAGATTTCAGCGCGAGGTTTTAGTGACGGAAAAGGCACGTTCTAATGGGCTTCACGTGTAAAGTGTTGTACCTGTTTGTTTCCAGCAGCAACTCGTCTTTTTCGCTGACGCTGCTATGCAAATCTTCAAGAGAGACGCGTGCCTTCCCGCGTTTGCCTCTTTATTTCTCTTTTTTTTTCTCCACCTCATAAGCGATGCACTTTCATTGCACTCACGAATTCTCTTCACTTGGCGAATTAAGCCACTGTATTCACGCGCGAGTAAACATTTTGTCTCGAGCTGAGAAGAAAAAAAGCAGATCTACGCAGCACGAGCACGCGCTCGTTTCTCTGAGCACCTGTCAATCATCTGCGAGCAGCACCAGGGTCACGTATCAGCGCGAGCCTTGTCTATAGTTTCTGAACCTGAGAAGCGCCCGGACTGGCTGCAGAATGAACTAATGTGGAATTATCATTAAATAGTCCACAGTAAATCATGTATTAATCCTCATTTTTCTTCGACTTTTTATTTTTTCGCCTATTATTTCTGCCGGTCAAGTTGACCGGGGACGTCTATTTTTTCCGGTCACCGGCACATTTTACCGGCCAAAGACCGGCAGGTGCCGGCTAACGTAATCTCTGTGCTTGAATCAGTTTTGAAACTAATGAAATCTGTGCTGGTGAAAGTTTTGGAGGTACGTTAAAACTGGTCTGTGGCCAGTTTTGAAGCTGATTGTAAGCTGTTCTGGAGCCTGTTTTGTTGCTGATCTATAGTTGTGCTGGAGCCTGCGTTCAAGATGTGCTGAACCCAGTTTTGCAACTGCTTAAAAGCAGTGCTGACGTTCTTTTAAAGCTTGTCTGTGGCCAGTTTTTGAGCTGGTGAAATCTGTGCTGTATCCAGTTTTGAAGTTGTTTTAAAACAGTTCTGGGGCCTGCGTTTTAATGCATAAAAGCAGTGTTGAAGCCGTTTTAAAGCTGGTCTGATATCAGCTTTGAAGCTCTTTCAAAACTTTTCTGGGGCCTGCGTTTGAACTGGTGAAAACTGGTCTGGAGCCAGTTTGGAAGCTGCATTTAAGTTCTGCTGGATCAACTTTTGTGCATAAAAGCAGTGCTGAAGCGGTTTTAAAGCTGGTCTGATGCCAGCTTGTTTAAAAACTGTTCTGGGGCCTGCGTTTTAACTGGTGAAAACTGTGCTGGAGACAGTTTTGCAAGTGTATTAAAACTGGTCTGTGGACAGTTTGGGAGCTGCTTGAAAGCTGTTCTGAAACCTGTTTTGGTGCTGAAATGAAGTTGTGCTGTTGGTGTGTTAAAGATGTGCTGGGGCCAGTTGTGGAAGTGAGCTAAAAGCTATTCTTGGGCCATCTTTGACTTGCTTGAAAGTTGTGCTGGTCGTATGTTAAAGCTGGTCTGGGGCCTGTTTTGGAGCTGCCTTAAAGTTCTGATGAAGCCAGTTTTAAAGCTGGGCCGATGCCAGTTTAGAAGCTGCAATCAGGTTGTGCTTGAATCAGTTTTGGAACTGGTGAAATCGGTGCTGGTGAAAGTTTTTGAGGTGCGGTAAAACTGGTCTGTGGCCAGTTTTGAAGCTGCTTGAAAGGTGTTCTGGAACTTGTTTTGGTGCTGAATTATAGTTGTGCTGGAGAGTGTGTTCAAGATGTGCTAAAACCAGTTTTGGAGCTGCTTTAAAACTGTTCTGGGGCCAACTTTTGAGCTGGTGAAAACTGGTCTGTTGCCAGTTTTTTTTAGCTAATTGAAAGATGTTTTGGAGCTGCATAAAAGCAGTGTTGAAGCTGTTTTAAAGCTAGTCTGACGCTAGCTTTGAAGCTGTTTTAAAACTGTTCTGGGGCCAGCGTTTGAACTGGTGAAAACTGTGCTTTAGACAGTTTTGGAGGTGTATTAAAACTGGTCTGTGGCCTGTTTTGAAGCTGCATTAAAGTTCTGCTGGATCAACTTTTGGAGCTGCATAAAAGCAGTGTTGAAGCAGTTTTAAAGCTGGTCTGATATCACCTTTGAAGCTCTTTCAAAACTTTTCTGGGGCCTGCGTTTGAACTGGTGAAAACTGGTCTGGAGCCAGTTTGGAAGCTGCATTAAAGTTCTGCTGGATCAACTTTTGTAGCTGCATAAAAGCAGTGCTGAAGCTGTTTTAAAGCTCATCCGATGCCAGTGTTGAAGCTGTTTAAAAACTGTTCTGGGGCCTGCGTTTTAACTGGTGAAAACTGTGCTGGAGACAGTTTTGCAAGTGTATTAAAACTGGTCTGTGGACAGTTTGGGAGGTGCTTGAAAGCTGTTCTGAAACCTGTTTTGGTGCTGAAATGAAGTTGTGCTGGTGGTGTGTTAAAGCTGGTCTGGTTTTGGAGGTGCGTTGAAACCTGTCTGTGGCCAGTTTTTAAGCTGCTTGAAAACTGTTCTGGAGCCTGTTTTGTTGCTGATCTATAGTTGTGCTGGAGCCTGCGTTCAAGATGTGCTGAACCCAGTTTTGCAACTGCTTAAAAGCAGTGCTGACGTTTTTGAGCTGGTGAAATCTGTGCTGTATCCAGTTTTGAAGTTGTTTTAAAGCTGGTGTGTGGCAAGTTTTTTGAGCTGGTGAAAACTGTGCTTGAGACAGATTTGGAAGTGTATTAAAACTGGTCTGGAGCCAGTTTGGAAGCTGCATTAAAGTTCTGCAGGAGCCAGTTTTGTAGCTGCATAAAAGATGTGCTGAAGCTGTTTTAAAGCTGGTCTGATGCCAGCTTTGAAGCCGTTTAAACCCTGTTCTGGGGCCTGCGTTTTAACCGGTGAAAACTGTGCTGGAGACAGTTTTGCAAGTGTATTAAAACTGGTCTGTGGCCTGTTTTGAAGCTGCATTTAAGTTCTGCTGGATCAACTTTTGGAGCTGCATAAAAGCAGTGTTGAAGCTGTTTTAAAGCTGATCCGATGCCAGCTTTGAAGCTGTTTAAAACTGTTCTGGGGCCTGCGTTTTAACTGGTGAAAACTGTGCTGGAGACAGTTTTGCAAGTGTATTAAAACTGGTCTGTGGCCAGTTTTGAAGCTGCTTGAAAGGTGTTCTGGAGCTTGTTTTGGTGCTGAATTATAGTTGTGCTGGAGCCTGTGTTCAAGATGTGCTAAAACCAGTTTTGGAGCTGCTTTAAAACTGTTCTGGGGCCAACTTTTGAGCTGGTGAAAACTGGTCTGTTGCCAGTTTTTTTTAGCTAATTGAAAGATGTTTTGGAGCTGCATAAAAGCAGTGCTGAAGCTGTTTCAAAGCTGGTCTGTGGCAAGTTTTTGAGGTGGTGAAAACTGTGCTGGAGCCAGTTTTGTAGCTGCATAAAAGCAGTGTTGAAGCTGTTTAAAACTGTTCTGGGGCCTGCGTTTTAACTGGTGAAAACTGTGCTGGAGACAGTTTTGCAAGTGTATTAAAACTGGTCTGTGGACAGTTTAGGAGGTGCTTGAAAGTTGTTCTGAAACCTGTTTTGGTGCTGAAATGAAGTTGTGCTGGTGGTGTGCTAAAGCTGGTCTGGGGCCTGTTTTGGGGCTGCCTTAAATTTCTGATGAAGCCAGTTTTAAAGCTGGGCCGATGCCAGTTTAGAAGCTGCAATCAGGTTGTGCTTGAATCAGTTTTGGAACTGGTGAAATCGGTGCTGGTGAAAGTTTTTGAGGTGCGTTAAAACTGGTCTGTGGCCAGTTTTGAAGCTGCTTGAAAGGTGTTCTGGAGCTTGTTTTGGTGCTGAATTATAGTTGTGCTGGAGCCTGTGTTCAAGATGTGCTAAAACCAGTTTTGGAGCTGCTTTAAAACTGTTCTGGGGCCAACTTTTGAGCTGGTGAAAACTGGTCTGTTGCCACTTTTTTTTAGCTAATTGAAAGATGTTTTGGAGCTGCATAAACGCAGTGTTGAAGCTGTTTTAAAGCTAGTCTGATGCCAGCTTTGAAGCTGTTTAAAACTGTTCTGGGGCCAGCGTTTGAACTGGTGAAAACTGTGCTTTAGACAATTTTGGAGGTGCGTTGAAACCTGTCTGTGGCCAGTTTTTAAGCTGCTTGAAAACTGTTCTGGAGCCTGTTTTGTTGCTGATCTATAGTTGTGCTGGAGCCTGCGTTCAAGATGTGCTGAACCCAGTTTTGCAACTGCTTAAAAGCAGTGCTGACGTTTTTGAGCTGGTGAAATCTGTGCTGTATCCAGTTTTGAAGTTGTTTTAAAGCTGGTGTGTGGCAAGTTTTTTGAGCTGGTGAAAACTGTGCTTGAGACAGATTTGGAAGTGTATTAAAACTGGTCTGGAGCCAGTTTGGAAGCTGCATTAAAGTTCTGCTGGAGCCAGTTTTGTAGCTGCATAAAAGATGTGCTGAAGCTGTTTTAAAGCTGGTCTGATGCCAGCTTTGAAGCCGTTTAAAACCTGTTCTGGGCCTGCGTTTTAACCGGTGAAAACTGTGCTGGAGACAGTTTTGCAAGTGTATTAAAACTGGTCTGTGGCCTGTTTTGAAGCTGCATTAAAGTTCTGCTGGATCAACTTTTGGAGCTGCATAAAAGCAGTGTTGAAGCTGTTTTAAAGCTGGTCTGATGCCAGCTTTGAAGCTGTTTAAAACTGTTCTGGGCCTGCGTTTTAACTGGCGAAAACTGTGCTGGAGACAGTTTTGCAAGTGTATTAAAACTGGTCTGTGTACAGTTTGGGAGGTGCTTGAAAGCTGTTCTGAAACCTGTTTTGGTGCTGAAATGAAGTTGTGCTGGTGGGGTGTTAAAGCTGGTCTGGGGCCTGTTTTGGGGCTGCATTAAATTTCTGATGAAGCCAGTTTTAAAGCTTAGCCGATGCCAGTTTAGAAGCTGCAATCAGGTTGTGCTTGAATCAGTTTTGGAACTGGTGAATTCGGTGCTGGTGACAGTTTTTGAGGTGCGTTAAAACTGGTCTGTGGCGCTGCATTAAAGTTCTGCTGGATCAACTTTTGTAGCTGCATAAAAGCAGTGCTGAAGCTGTTTTAAAGCTGATCCGATGCCAGTGTTGAAGCTGTTTAAAAACTGTTCTGGGGCCTGCGTTTTAACTGGTGAAAACTGTGCTGGAGACAGTTTTGCAAGTGTATTAAAACTGGTCTGTGGACAGTTTGGGAGGTGCTTGAAAGCTGTTCTGAAACCTGTTTGGTGCTGAAATGAAGTTGTGCTGGTGGTGTGTTAAAGATGTGCTGGGGCCAGTTGTGGAAGTGAGCTAAAAGCTATTCTTGGGCCATCTTTGACTTGCTTGAAAGTTGTGCTGGTCGTATGTTAAAGCTGGTCTGGGGCCTGTTTTGGAGCTGCCTTAAAGTTCTGATGAAGCCAGTTTTAAAGCTGGGCCGATGCCAGTTTAGAGGCTGCAATCAGGTTGTGCTTGAATCAGTTTTGGAACTGGTGAAATCGGTGCTGGTGAAAGTTTTTGAGGTGCGTTAAAACTGGTCTGTGGCCAGTTTTGAAGCTGCTTGAAAGGTGTTCTGGAGCTTGTTTTGGTGCTGAATTATAGTTGTGCTGGAGCCTGTGTTCAAGATGTGCTAAAACCAGTTTTGGAGCTGCTTTAAAACTGTTCTGGGGCCAACTTTTGAGCTGGTGAAAACTGGTCTGTTGCCACTTTTTTTTAGCTAATTGAAAGATGTTTTGGAGCTGCATAAACGCAGTGTTGAAGCTGTTTTAAAGCTAGTCTGATGCCAGCTTTGAAGCTGTTTAAAACTGTTCTGGGCCAGCGTTTGAACTGGTGAAAACTGTGCTTTAGACAATTTTGGAGGTGCGTTGAAACCTGTCTGTGGCCAGTTTTTAAGCTGCTTGAAAACTGTTCTGGAGCCTGTTTTGTTGCTGATCTATAGTTGTGCTGGAGCCTGCGTTCAAGATGTGCTGAACCCAGTTTTGCAACTGCTTAAAAGCAGTGCTGACGTTTTTGAGCTGGTGAAATCTGTGCTGTATCCAGTTTTGAAGTTGTTTTAAAGCTGGTGTGTGGCAAGTTTTTTGAGCTGGTGAAAACTGTGCTTGAGACAGATTTGGAAGTGTATTAAAACTGGTCTGGAGCCAGTTTGGAAGCTGCATTAAAGTTCTGCTGGAGCCAGTTTTGTAGCTGCATAAAAGATGTGCTGAAGCTGTTTTAAAGCTGGTCTGATGCCAGCTTTGAAGCCGTTTAAAACCTGTTCTGGGGCCTGCGTTTTAACCGGTGAAAACTGTGCTGGAGACAGTTTTGCAAGTGTATTAAACTGGTCTGTGGCCTGTTTTGAAGCTGCATTAAGTTCTGCTGGATCAACTTTTGGAGCTGCATAAAAGCAGTGTTGAAGCTGTTTTAAAGCTGGTCTGATGCCAGCTTTGAAGCTGTTTAAAACTGTTCTGGGGCTGCGTTTTAACTGGCGAAAACTGTGCTGGAGACAGTTTTGCAAGTGTATTAAAACTGGTCTGTGTACAGTTTGGGAGGTGCTTGAAAGCTGTTCTGAAACCTGTTTTGGTGCTGAAATGAAGTTGTGCTGGTGGGGTGGTTAAAGCTGGTCTGGGCCTGTTTTGGGGCTGCATTAAATTTCTGATGAAGCCAGATTTAAAGCTTAGCCGATGCAGTTTAGAAGCTGCAATCAGGTTGTGCTTGAATCAGCTTTGGAACTGGTGAAATCGGTGCTGGTGAAAGTTTTTGAGGTGCGTTAAAAACTGGTCTGTGGCCAGTTTTGAAGCTGCTTGAAAGGTGTTCTGGAGCTTGTTTTGGTGCTGAATTATAGTTGTGCTGGAGAGTGTGTTCAAGATGTGCTAAAACCAGTTTTGGAGCTGCTTTAAAACTGTTCTGGGGCCAACTTTTGAGCTGGTGAAAACTGGTCTGTTGCCAGTTTTTTTTAGCTAATTGAAAGATGTTTTGGAGCTGCATAAAAGCAGTGTTGAAGCTGTTTTAAAGCTAGTCTGACGCTAGCTTTGAAGCTGTTTAAAACTGTTCTGGGGCCAGCGTTTGAACTGGTGAAAACTGTGCTTTAGACAGTTTTGGAGGTGTATTAAAACTGGTCTGTGGCCTGTTTTGGAGGTGCTTGAAAAAGCTGTTGTCTTGGAAAGCTGTTTTTGGAGCTGCCATATAAGTCAGTGTTTGAAGCTCAGTTTTTAAGGCTGCGTCTGATGACCGTTTAAAAGCTGCGTGCAGTTGAAGCTGAATCATTTGGAACTTTTGGCTGGAACGTGCTGGTGAATTTTGAGTGGTTAAAACTGGTCTGTGGCCGTTTTGAGCTGCATTAAAGTTCTGCTGGATCAACTTTTGTAGCTGCATAAAAGCAGTGTTGAAGCTGTTTTAAAGCTGGATCCGATGCCAGTGTTTGAAGCTGTTTAAAACTGTTCTGGGGCCTGCGTTTTAACTGGTGAAACTGTGCTGGAGACAGTTTTGCAAGTGTATTAAAACTGGTCTGTGGCCAGTTTTGAAGCTGCTTGAAAGGTGTTCTGGAGCTTGTTTTGGTGCTGGAATTATAGTTGTGCTGGAGCCTGTGTTCAAAGTGTGCTAAAACCAGTTTTGGAGCTGCTTTAAAACTGTTCATGGGCCCAAAACTTTTGAGCTGGTGAAAATGGTCTGTTGCCCAGTTTTTTTTTTTAGCTAATTGAAAGATGTTTTGGAGCTGCATAAAGCAGTGTTGAAGCTGTTTTGACTGGTTTTGATAAAAAAAGCTGGGGTCCTGATGCAAAGCTTTGAAGCTCTTCTTTCAAACTTTTTCTGGGGCCAACGCCGTTTGAAAAAACTGGTGAAAACTGGTCTGGAGCCAGTTTTGGAACGCTGCATTAAAGTTCTGCTGGGATCACTTTTTTTAATTTTTTGGTAGCTGCATAAAAGCAAGTTGGGCTGAAGCTGTTTTTAAAGCTGGATCCGATGCCCAGTGTTGAAGCTGTTTAAAACTGGTTCTGGGGCCTGCGTTTTAACTGGTGAAAACTGTGCTGGAGACAGTTTTTGGCAAGTGTATTAAAACTGGTCTGTGGACAGTTTGGGAGGTGCTTAAAAGCTGTTCTGAAACCTGTTTTGGTGCTGAAATGAAGTTGTGCTGTGGTGTGTTAAAGCTGGTCTGGGCCTGTTTTGGAGCTGCCTTAAAGTTCTGATGAAGCCAGTTTTAAAGCTTGGCCGATGCCAGTTTAGAAGCTGCAATCAGGTTGTGGCTTGAATCAGTTTTGGAACTGGTGAAATCTGTGCTGGTGACAGTTTTTGAGGTGCGGTAAAACTGGTCTGTGGCCAGTTTTGAAGCTGCTTGAAAGGTGTTCTGGAGCTTGTTTTGGTGCTGAATTATAGTTGTGCTGGAGAGTG
>JBBPFD010000243.1:118282-170175 GCA_038363315.1 Mugilogobius chulae | reverse complement strand
CTCCCCGTGTCTGCTCCGGTATTCCTCTTCAACTAAAACATGTCCAATCTGCCTCCCCAGGAAGACAGGTTGAAATGAGCTAAAACTAGACATCTGTTCCTGTTTGACTGTCAGTCCTGGTTCAGACCTGGATTCAGACCTGGTCAGACCTGAGTATCAGACCTGGTTCAGACTGGTCAGACCTGGTCAGTCCGGTTTCAGACCTAGGTTCAGACGGGTTTAAGCCTGTTTACTTAGTCCCTGGTCGTGTTCAGCTGCAAGTTTAACAGTCTGAGTCTCAAACGGTTGACCTTCTTGGTTCAGAGTCTGTTTTATATTCATTCTGTTGCTTAATTGCGACTTTATCGTACAAAGTCCCCCACATGTCTGCACTCTCTACCTCACCCCTCTTCTCTCTCACTCTCTCCTCCCACATGTCTGCTCTCTCTCTACTCTCTCTCTCTCCTCTCCTATATGTCCTTCTTATTTCCCTCCCTCCTTTCACCCTTCCTCTCTCTTTCTTTTTCACATACCTCACTTCTTTTCCTTTATCTCTATATACCCTCTCTCTCACTTCCCACATGTCCTGCATTATTCTCCATTCATCCTCACTTCTTACTTTTGCCCTCTTCTCTTCTTCCCCTCTCCATCCACCTCTTACTCTGCCCTCTCCCTCCCCTCTCTCTCTCTCCCTCCTCCCACATTCTGCTCCTTCTACTCTCTCGTCTCTCCTTTGTCTTTTTCCTCTCTCTCTCCCCCCTCTCCCTCTCTCTTCATGCTAATTTAACTCATACGCTCCTTCTTGTCACTCTCTTCTTTCCTCTCATCTCCATCTGTCACTTCCTCTTCTCCCCCTTTCCCTCTTTCTCTTTCTCTCAACCCCACCCTTACCTCTCTTTCTCTCTCATCTTCACAACCCCCCCTTTCTCCCTTCTCATCACTCTCTCCCTCCCTCATCAACCTTTCTCTCCACACCTCACCTTCTCTCCCTTCTTGCTCTCCTTCATCACAACTTCCTTCTCATCTCACCTCTCCTTTTTCTTACATCTTCCTCTCACCCTCCCTTACCCTCTTTCTCTCTCTTTCACCCTCACCCTTCTCTCTGTTTTCTATTTTTCCCTCGGGATTGTCTCTCTTCTCTCATTCCACATCTCACCCTTCCTTCTCCGCCTCCTCTATTGTCACTTCTCCCTCTCACCATACCTTGCTTCCCTCTTCTCCTGTTCTGTTCTTTTTTTCTCTCTCCTTAATCTTCCTCTCTCTCATACCCCCCCTCTTTTTATGTCCTCACACCTCTCTCTTCTCTCTCCTCTTCTCTCCCTCTCTGCTTGTTGCGCCGCTGGTTTCGCTCTCATCGATAGGTCAAAGAATCTTATCTCTCCTGTTCTTCTCTTTCTTTCTGTTTCTTTTTCCCCCTCTCTTTTTGCCCCTGTTCTCCCTACCTCACCAACACAACAAACAACCATACTCTCTCCTCTCTCCTCTCTTTCTTTCTCTCTTCTGTCATCTTTCTGTCCCAGCTTTGCTCTGTGATGTAAAGAGAATCTTTCTCCTCTGTCTCTCTCTCTGTTTCTCCCTCTCTCCTTCCTCCCCCTCTTTCTCTTCCTCTTTCCCATCCCCCTTGCTCTCTTCCCTCCCTCTCCCCCTCTCTCTTTTCCCTCTCCTCCTCTTTCCTTTTCTCTCTTGGTTTCATGGCCGTATGCTCTCATGTCCGTCTCATCAGAAGAATCTCTCTCTCCGTCGCTGTCTCTTTCTCTTCTGTCCTGTTTTCTCTTTCTCTCCCTATCTCTCTCCTCCTCATCTCCCTTCTTCCCCCTCCTTCTTCTCTCCCTCCCTCCCTCCCTCCCTCCCCCCTTCTCTCTTCCCGCTCATCCTCTCATCTCTGCTCTGCTCTTCTTGTTTCACGGCTCGTTTGCTCTCATGTCCGATCTCATCAGCTAGAATCTCTCTTCTTCTCTCTTCCCTCTACTTCTCTCTCTCTCCTCCCCTCTTTCTCTCTCTCTCCCTCTCTTCCCTCTCTCCCTTCGTCTCTCTCTCTCCTGTTTCACGGCTTCGTATCTCTCTCATCAGTAGCAAAAGCCGGATCAATAACCAGTCCATTATGCAGCATTACTCTGACGTTTCACAAACACATATCACTTATCAATACATAACATAGGACCTAAAACCAGGATTTCATAACCGCAGTCTTGAGGCTGAGTCCAGGGTCCAGATCAGAGTCCACACACTTATTCAATCACAAACATCAGGACTAAACCAGGAATCATAACCAGGATGAGCTGAGTCCAGGTCCAGTCGGAGTCCAGTCAGAGGTCCTCACACTTATCAATACATACATCGGGACTAACCAGGATAAACCGGTCTGGGCTGAGTCCAGTCAGTCCGAGTCCAGTCAGAGTCCACACACTTATCAATACATAACATCAGGACTAAACCAGGATCATAACCGGTCTGAGGTCCAGTCCAGGTCCAGTCCGAGTCCCAGTCAGAGTCCACACACTTATCAATACATAACATCAGGACTAAACCAGGATCATAACCAGTCTGAGGCTGAGTCCAGGTCCAGTCCAAGTCCACACACTTATCAATACAAACATCAGGACTAAACCAGGATCATAACCGGTTGAGGTCCAGTCCAGGTCCAGTCCAAGTCCAGTCAGAGTCCACACACTTATCAATACATAACATCAGGACTAACCAGCATCATAACTGGTCTGAGGTCCAGTCCAGGTCCAGTCCGAGTCCAGTCAGAGTCCACACACTTATCAATACATAACATCAGGACTAAACCAGGATCATAACCGGTCTGAGGCTGAGTCCAGGTCCAGTCCGAGTCCAGTCAGAGTCCACACACTTATCAATACATAACATCAGGACTAAACCAGGATCATAACCGGTCTGAGGCTGAGTCCAGGTCCAGTCCGAGTCCAGTCAGAGTCCACACACTTATCAATACATAACATCAGGACTAAACCAGGATCATAACCGGTCTGAGGCTGAGTCCAGGTCCAGTCCAGTCCAGTCCGAGTCCACACACTTATCAATACATAACATCAGGACTAAACCAGGATCATAACCGGTCTGAGTCCAGGTGGGTCTACAGTAAAGCTGGGTTCACACTTACAATATTAGGACCAGCCTGGATTGTAACTGGTCTTAAGAGTCTAAATCCAGGCCCAGGACTTCCAGAAGTTCACATAAATATGAGTCAAATACACAATACACTGCTAAAAATGTCTTACTAGATTTACTAAAAGGTCTTGAAATGTGGATTTTAATAATTATTTTTCGGGTTAAGATGGTTTTAGTTGATGGATTTGGTTATTTGACTTGTTTGGAGGTGTTGTTTAACCCTCAGGTAACCTCGGGACCATTTAGGGTCCTTTTGATCAACTTTTTTTTTTCAAACTTTTAGATCTCAAGCAGTTTTTATGTCAGACCGGTGAAATTGTCCACAGATTCATGAATCGAGTCAAATTTTAAAATGCCACCAAAACTTTTGTTCTGACACTTTCAGTTAAAGAGCTAGAACAAAAAGGTTACGTTCGTCACCTCGGGGACCATTAATGGTCCCCATTTTTAAACGGCCATAAAATCCACATAGATTAATATTTTTTTGTACTTTCAAAACTCAGATCTTCATCTACTTCTCCTCTGCTCATACATGTGTACCTTTATATGTGTGATGTATATTTTTTATTTTACAAGGCTTTTTTGTCACAAAAGTACACTCCAAGTGACCTATAAATAAAATGTCCAAACAGTGAAGTGGAAAACTTGAGCTATTTTTATAGTTCACTTGGAGTGTACTTTTGTGACAAAAAAGCCTTGTTAAATAAAAAAATATACATCTCACATATAAAAGTTACACATGTATGAACAGAGGAGAAGTAGACGGAGATCTGAGTTTTGAAAGTACGAAAAAATATGAATCTATGTGGATTTTATGGCCGTTTAAAAATGGGGACCCTCGAGGGTCGCCGAAGTGACGAACGTAACTTTTTTTGCAGGTTACCAGAGGGTTAAATAGATTTGCAAATTGATTCAAGCTAAAATCTCTTGTAACCGAGCTTATTCAATCTGGTTCAGTGTATATTTTATAGTTTGAGTCAGGACTGAGAGCCACAGTGTCAGAGCAGCAGTGAGAGTTACAGACACTTAAATAAAACCTGTGTGTGCGTTGGTGTGTGTATAAGGTGTGTGTATTCTGTTTGTGTGTGTGTATTCTGTGTGTGTGTATACTCTGTGTGTGTGTGTGTGAGGTTATGTTCCAGGTGAAGACGGAGCTCTTTTATTTAGCGCTCACGTTACCTTTCTCACTTTACACACGTGAACTCTGCCCCGTTTCCACCCGTACGGCTGCGTGTGTGTGTTCTCCCGTGTGTGTTCTGTGTCGTGTGTGTGTCCTGTCGGTGATGTCACACGTCCGACTGGTGAGAAAGAGCCGCAGACTTCAGCCCTTTCCCCTCCAAACGTCTGAGAATCTGTGAGAGTCTGTGCAGAAGGAAGTGGGGCAGTGTAAAAGTATCTGTGCTGAAAGTTTAACTCCTGTGACACCGGAGAAGAAGAGAAAGAGAGAGAAGAAAGAGAGAGAAGAGAGGAGAAAAGAGAGAGAGAGAGCCCCCCCACACACACTGCCCCCCGCTGAGCCATTTGGAGCCAGTCTAAAGCCTCCTATAGAGACACAACACAGACTTTAGACCAACGAGGCGTTTAAGACCCAAGGAAAGGTCAGAACTCCACAGAACTAGACCAGGACTGAAACAGGACTGAAACAGGACTAAAACAGGACTAAAGCAGGACTAAAGCAGGTCTAAAGCAGGACTAAAACAGGACTAAAACAGGATTATAACAGGACTAAAGCTGGACTAGGGTGCACGGTAGCCAAGTGGTTAGAGCTCTGGCTTCCCAATAAGGAGGTTGTGGGTTCGACTCCCGGGTCGGACCATATCAACATCTCACAATCTCTCTGGGTGGAGTTTGCATGTTCTCCTCGTGTCACCGTGGGTTTTCTCCGGTTTCCTCCAAAAACATGTATGTTTAGGTTAATTGGGCATCACTGTAAATGTCCCTTAGTGAGTGAATGAGAGAGTGAATGTTTGTCTGTCTAACCTGCGGCAAGTTGGCCACTGTCCAGGGTGTTCCCCGCCTAAGGCCCAAAGTCACTGGATAGGCTCCAGTCACCCGCGACCCCTAACGGGATTAAGCGGTAGAAAATGAATGAATGAATAAAGCTGGACTAAAACAGGACTGAACCAGGACTAAAACAGGACTAAAGCAGGACTAAAGCAGGACTAAAACAGGACTAAAGCAGGACTAAAGCAGGACTAAAACAGGACTAAAACAGGACTAAAGGTTAAACACTTAAAGACGATTTGTCAGGATGTGTGTCCTTTACATCAGTGGTTCTCCTAAACGTCCTGGTCATGTCCCAAGTTCCCCCTGATCTTACATTTTACACATAAAAAATCTACTTATTCCTAATAATGACTGGATATTATACATGTAAATAAAATAGTTTTAAAATAAAATAGACTTAATTTAAGCATATTCATCATTTTGACAGAAGACTTCAAACTTAAATGTTTAATAAGGTTATTAATTCTATGTCATCTGTCCCTCGCCCTCTACGGGCTTTGCTATTGGCTCGTACACTCCTAAGCTCCGCCCAGCCCTGAGAAAATAATATCCACCTGCTCCAATCATGTGAGGAGCTCCAAGACCCAACCAGAAACCTTCTTAACACTCAGCACCCTGACAATTCTACTTCCACGTCAAGAGGAAAAGAAGATCAAATGGACTCACTGTCACAGACTGGTCTCCACCCGAACACTCCTTCACCTCTTAGTGTCGGGCGTAGATGCGACGGCAGCAGGATTCAACTCCACCCTGAGGACGGACATTCTCGCTGCCTCCTCTGCCTCGGTCGCGGGAATTCTACCTGCCAGGCTTGTGTCTCTTTCCCAGAGAGAAGAGAGAACGCTGCTGTGGCTTCATGGGCCTGTCTCCCCTGAGTGTCCAGGCCTGGGTCTAGAGTCACCAGGTCCAGAGCTGGATCTTAACTTGGGCCGTTGAGTTCGTCCCTGGAGGAAGGACTGGGCGGACTATGACGATGAGGAGGACGACATTTCACCACTGATGATATTCCTCACCAACGCTGCCCAGTGGACTTGCTGGAGCTGTTCGAGGAAGATGGAGATACCGCTCCCTCCTGCTTTACTGGTGGAAGACTTCACCTCATGCTCTGGTCGTAAACAGAAACCTCCAGAGCTATGTCCACCGATGGAGCTCATTTTCACGTATGCCACACGTGACTGGACAAACCCCTCGCAGCAGGCAGCTGGTGGGGTCATGTCTCGTAAAGCTCCATTCTGGACTGGTCCTGGAAGTCCGGTATCCTGCCCATCGAGGACAGTATCCGGCTCTCCTTGCCACCATCTTCCTCCATGTGGACCACCACAGGTCAGTTCTTCCCTCTGAGTGGGACAGACTGACCATGTGACTCCTGGACACGTGCTATGCTAACGCAGCACAGGTCGTTGCGCTAGCTAGGAACATGGCTTTCCAAACCGGATTAATGGAGAAGTCCCTCATTGCTGGAGAAGAGCTCACATGGCTTTACCATCGACGAGGGGAAAACCATGGCTGCAGCACAGGTCGCCGCTCGACACCTCAGGCTGCGACTCTCTAACTTCAAAGACCAGGAGAAGCATCAGCTCTTAAACTCGCCCATCTCCACCACTTTTGTCTTCAGCCCGGACATGCAGAACATCGTGGACAGGCTGGACGCTGCATCTAAGGCTTTGGTTCAGGTAGTTTCACACCTCCAGTCCACCGTGATGTTGACCGTCTTCTCGCTCTCCGGTCCAGAGTGGAGGAAGCGTGTGATGGATGTGGCCCGTTCCTGCTTCTCAGCCTCGAGGGATCGTGCTCCTCCCCGGGTCTGGAGGCCTGGGAGGAGCCCACCGTCGCTCTGCTCCGTCTGTGAGAAGAAGAGGCGGGGCTGGAAGCGGAGGAACAGAGTTTACGACCACGAGTGAGCAGAACCTCCTCCTGTTCAGTCGGAGCCAGATCTGCTCGACTCCATGCTTACGCATTATCATTCATGACCGGGACTGTGACAGGCTGAACAGAAGGACTGCAGTGGAGGGTAGGACTCCGGGTCTTATCTGATCTGACACCATTACTCTTGATCACTCGGCTGTACGAGACTGAGGCTCTGGGTCTGGAGGTGTCATCACTGCTCCAGCGCGGAGGAAGCACACAGAGAGCTGTATTCTCTATATTTTCTTGTTGTGAAGAAAAACGGAGGCACATGCCCCATTCTCGATCTGCGCTTGCTGAAGAAGCACATCGTCATACGGCTTCTTCACTGACCACCAGACTGCTCATCAGGCCTGGGGATTGGAAGACTTCCATAGATTTCGTGCCCATACAGTTTTGAAGCACAGAAGTTCTTGTGTTTTGCACTAGAGAGGATCAGTTTGAGTACTGTCGCCTTCCCTTCGGATCCTCCCTAGATCCACGCACATTCTCCAAGTGTACTGAGGCAGCGCTGGAGCTGCTGCGTCGCTGAGGCGTCAGAATTCTGACATAAATAGACGACTGGCTCATTCTAGCTACCTCTCACTGAGAAGCAGAAGAGCATGAGGTCAGTGTTGTGGCACATCTCCTGTCTGGGCTTCGTAGTGAACCAGGAGAAGAGCTCTCTACGGCCACCCAGAACACGCTCCTGGGTTTTCGGTTGGATTCTCGGGTCGTGCGTACGTCCCTCTTGTCGGAGAGAAGCACCCGGCTCACACAGATGGGACAGCTTGTGTTGAGCCCTGCTCTAATCCCGACTCACTAGGTTATGTCGATAATGGGCCTGATGACTGCGTCTGGGTCTACTCCACATGAGGCGTCTTCAGCGCTGGTTTTCTCGTCTCAAACTCCACCTAACCAGGACAGGAGCAAACTAATACGAGTCTCACAGCGACTCAGAAGGACGGTCTGTATTGGCTCAACCCCAGACTCCTCTCAGGTGGTGTTCACAGGACTGTTGTTTGCCTTCTCCCTCTACATCTTATGCTGCTCCTGCTACAGAGGAAACCACAGAGGGGCCTGTTGGTGGTGATGGCACCAGATGTTTTACAAACCTTGCGAAGCTGGGTTTGTAAACTCCCAGACCAGCCGAGGACCCTGGTGCAGGCCGGGGGACACTGTGCTCACGCTCAATAGACCGCAGGCTCACGGTCTGAAAAGTGAGAGGACCAACCTCAGACCTTGACCTTCCCCTCGTCTGTTGTGGACATGATTCAGGGCCCTGTCCATGGTTAAGGCGTTCTCCTCTGGGTGGCATAGTGCAGAGAGAGGACCTTGGACCGGGTTTCCTGTCACAAAAGAACACAAAAGAGGCGGGCTTATCAGTGTAAAGAGGCGGGGCTTATCAGTGTAAAGAGGCGGGGCTTATCACTGTAAAGAGGCGGGGCTTATCAGTGTAAAGAGGCGGGGCTTATCAGTGTGAAGAGTTTTGTACAGGAAGTCGTCTTGTTTCAGTTTTAAGCTGTTTTCGACCATGTTTTGTCTTTACAATGAACAAAATTAAAATTATTGATCTTTAAATGTTTAGTTTATTATAAAATACTTAAATAAAACCCTAAATTATTCCTTTAACTCATAAAATACAAATGTTTCTACAGTATTAGTCTGAAAACTCCTGCTCCAGCCTGGTTTTATGTAACAGTGAAGTCGCCTTTGTGTCGTCTCAGTGTGAAGCCTGTGTGTGTGTGTGTGAGCGTGCACGTGAGCTAGAGGAGCGTGCACGTGAGCTAGAGGAGCGTGCACGTGCGTGAGAGGAGCGTGCACGTGCGTATGCCACGAGCGTGCACGTGTGCTAACTCAGGGAAACTCCAGCAGACTCACATTTGTCACACAAACTCACCATCTGGAAGTAAAACCTGCTCCACAAACACGGCACAGTCACAATATATTATGACCTTCACACGCTTAAAACAGGAAAATATACTTAAATAAAACACATATCTGCTCCACAAACACGGCACAGTCACAATATATTATGACCTTCACACGCTTAAAACAGGAAAATATACTTAAATAAACACAAATCTGCTCCACAAACACGGCACAGCTACAATATATGACCTTCAGATGCTTTAAAACAAGAAAATATGTTTAAATAAAACAAAAATCTGCTCTAAAAACACCACACAGTTACAATATATGACCTTCACACGATTAAAAAACAAAAAATATGTTTAAAATATCACTGAAACCTGCTCTAAAACACATCAGTCACAACAGACGACCTTCACACGCTTAAAAAACAAGAAAATATATTTAAATAAAACACAAACCTGCTCCACAAACACAACAGACGACCTTCAGACCATTTAAAACAAAAAATATAGTTAAATAAAACACATATCTACAGTAAAAACACGGCACAGTTACAATATACGACCTTCACACGCTTAAAAAAGAAGAAAATATACTTAAATATGAAATAAACCTGCTCCACAAACACGGCGCAGTTATAACAGACGACCTTCCAACACAGTGTCACTAGAGGGCGTACTTTTACCACGACACAAAAACAGCGTATTCTGACCACGACTTCACAGCTGTTTTTAGTACTTATGTTACGCCGTGCATTTAGCACGATATGAAAAAGAGTCAACATGACACGAGATTTCACAGCTTTAAAATAGGATGAGTTTTAATTGAAGCCACGTGGGGACGTTTTCTTCAGATGAAACGGGTAAGTTCAGGCATTAAGTTACTAAAATGGTAAGATTAGGTCTGGGGCTTGGGGCAGGTTAAGATTAGAATCAGGATTTCATGAATATTCATAAATAAGAACATGTCTTAACTACCACCATTCAAATGAATGGGGACTGTGACTCGTACTATAATTACACTAAACAGCAGTGAACTCGTACTAATCATACCTCATTTACATGTTGTGTAATGTCGTGGTAAATGTACGCTTTACTGTGAGACCGAGCTCGACCTTCACACGCTTAAAAAACAAGAAAATATAGTTAAATATCAAACAAACCTGCTCCACAAACACCAGAGAGTCAACAGACGACCTTCAGATGCTTAAAAACAAGAAAATATGTTTAAAGTACTAGAGAAATCTGCTCCACAAACACATTGAATTCCCACAGAAATCTGCTCTAAAAACACATCAGACTTTCTAAAACAAAGGGAAATCTGATTACATTATGGCAGGGTTATAGCAAAAAAAAAAAAAAATGGATTTGACTGAAAGATTTTCACATTCACAAATTCTTTAGCATTTAAACGGTAATACAACAGGGACATGTTTGTTTTAAGGAAATGGGCCTGAGCTTAGCTTCATTTACTCTGATGAGCCCCAGAGAAACTTGTGACTACATTTACATAATCTAATCCAGGTTAGGTCCCGCTGACCACGCCCCGTCACGCTGACCACGCCCCTGTCACACTGACCACGCCCCCTGGTGGTTTCTGCAGAAAGCTGCTCCTCGTACAGGAGAGTTGGATTCAAAGTGCCTGGACCTCACTTTCAGATTTCTGTTTCTTTGATCCATCGTTTGTATTTGTTGGTTTTTTGATTAATAATCCGTGAGTTGTCCCAGTTCATTGTGTGGTTATTCTGTTCACAATAACTACATAATGGAAGACAGGGGGCGTGGTCAGTGTGGCAGAAGTGACCGTTGAAACTAGGGATGTCACGATATCACATTTTAGAATCACGATTATAGCAAAAGGAAAAATCACGATTTTGCGATTATTCACGATTATCGGCATAAAGAAAAAATAAATACATTATATACATATATTTATTTTTTAATCCAAATTATTGGCATTTGATTTGCTGACAGTGACAATACACTGATTGTATTACATAAATATGTAGGTTTGATTAAAAACAATAAATGCAATTATTTTAAATAATTATCCTTTGAAAAAAAATAATATAATGTTTTAAACTAATTTTCATTCAAGCATTAAAAAAAACATTATTGTCCCTTTAATTGCTTTAATATTCTCATTCTACTTACAAGGAGAGATTGATTACTAATAATATATTATGTGTGATATTTGTCACGTGACTCATGAAGGTGACGTCATCCACACGTTTTGTTTCCCAGCGTCGTCATGACGACTGCAGCGTCTCTGCTTTAGTTTTACTTTCAGATCAGAGTTTATGTAAATGAAGCATAAATACTGTTTATTTTTGCCGTGAGCTGTGTGATTCTCTCTGGAGCGCTTCGTTTAAAGGATTTACGTTGTTTCTTTACCTTTACTTGGACGAACAGCGAGGGATGATCGTATCGAAGATGTTAGATCATGTTGGATGTGTTAGCGCTTTTAGCGAGTAGGGTCGGACTGCAGCTAGGGCGTTCCTGATTAGGCTCGAGAACGCCCTCAATGGGCGTTCCTGTGTGCTTCATAAGACTTGAAAGCGTCATATTTTTAAAATAACCTTTACCCAAACCCTTTCCCTAAACTTAACCATTCTCTTTACCCCTTTCCTAAACTTACCTGTTCGACGAAACTTAATCACGGTCCCTCCAAATCCGGCTGTCTAGCGCTAACTTCAATGGAGATCATCTTAAAAACAACCCTCGACTTGATACTTTGGATGGATACAACTCCTGAAGCGCTAACTTCAGCTCCTTTCAACGAGCGGTGAGTTGACGACACACACTGTTCTCCGCCTCACGCTGCCCGAGCACGGCACGGCACAGAAGACGTAAGACGTGTTTGTGGTTTACTGTGAGTTGTAAAAATTCCACGAATAACCTACCGTGAGGGAAAATATTCACGATTATTGAAAAACCGGTTAATCTTGACATCCCTAGTTGAAACTAGTCAGGTAATAAACCATCTACAGATACTTGTCTAGAAGAAAACACTTTCATAAACACTTTAGAAGACACGATGAACATCCCTGAACTAAAGTTAATATTCTCTATAGATCTGTGTCTGTGTTCTCTGGTTAGTGAAGTGTTTGGGGTTTCCTGGCCTCAGCTCCAGGGTCTGTCTCGTCTCATTTACATAAACACATCACATGACTCAAGTCCTGCTTTAGTCCTGGTCCAGTCCTGGTCCTGGTCCAGTTCTCTGGGTCAGTGCTGAATATTTTAGGTGTAAAACTGCTCAGACTCAGTTCAGGGTTAAAGTTTAAGACCCCTGTTTTTTTCCACAAATGAAACTCTGACTTTACACTTTTGTAAAATACATATCAGTGATTAAACTCCTTGTCCTTAAAGCCCATATGACAGATGAACACATTTAGTTGGGTGTGTGACTCTTTGTGGTAAATATTGATCATAGTTTTACAGTTAAGTTGATATTTATGAAGAAATGGACAAACAAAAGGTAAAAATAAGAAGAAGTAATGTGAGTTCTATAATATGTCGTCACAAAGACTTTATACACACAATTAACACTTTAATCTAACACAGTTAAAGTCTTATAAGTTCTAATACTTTGTCACGTTGTCACTTCTGGGTTAGTTATGTTGATTTACAGATTTACAATGTGGTTGCTATGGTAACATTTGTAGATTCCCCTCCACTTATGTCATATTTACTGGACAAAAGACAAGAATAAACTTCCTAAAAGCAACCAAACTGTTTAGTCAAATCTTAATCATAATCATGTTTGCTGTATTTTACCAAAAATGTACTCCAACCTGTCATACGCACTTTAACCTACTTAATGAGACAAAACAGACTTAAATACATTTTAACAAAATTTGGTTTGTCAAAATTTTTCACAATTTTTCGCAAAGTTCTATTTTGGCATTCCGATCAAAAAAGTGAATCAGACCGATGCCATAATTATTACGGTGTTGCCATAGTGATGACAGAAACACCTAATGTTATTCTAATGGGAAAAATGCACAATCTCTGAAGACGTCGACTTTTATCTTCTCCTCCTCGAGTGTAAGCACAAGACACCTCAGAACTGGTGACAATCATGTTGAGGAGTGTGGGATCGAAACTTATCCACATGTTTTTCACAAGTCGTATGATATTGTTCAAGATTTGTGACATTTGTCAAAATTGTAAATGGAAATTTGAAATTAAGTTTTCCCAAAATATTTGAAATTTTGCACAAATTTCCTTTCTGGTATTTTGATCAAAAAAGTGAATAGAACCCTGGGTCTATCTCTTATGTAACTCCTCCATTGTATTTAAATGGCAGTATAAGTCTCTACAGCTGGAGGCTGCAGTCTCAGGCCTGCACTCACACACTTTTATGGCTTTATGTCTCAGACTGTCTCTAGTGTCTCCTCAGGCGTTTGCCTGAACAAACTGAAATTTGGTGAAGATCTTTATGAGGAGCAGGTCTCTAGACTCTGTCAGGTCTATTTTGGCCTTTGTCTTAGCCTTGGTCTTAATTATTCCTCTGTTGGCTACTAGGGGCTCTTCAGGCGCTGTACTCTGTCAGTGTAGAAGGTGCAGCTTCAGTCAGATGTGGGGGTGCAGTTTCCTTCAGTGAACCTGGGATATGTCACGTGACAAGTGATCTTTTTTATTAAGTCAACAGGCTTTATGTAAAAGAAAACACACATTTTTAGACAAAGTTGTTAAAGTCTGTCAAGTAAATAGACTTTCACCAAATAGATTTCTATTATTACACTTTTTTCTCAAACTGACGCTGCTGCTACAATTCTCTTTTGCCTGTGATCTTAAAGCAGCTGCTCACTTGTCACAGACGTGAGCATGTGTCAGGTTCAATGAACAAAACTGCACCCTCACATCTGGAGCCACACCTTCTACACTGACAGTGTATAGAGCCTGGAGAGAGCCTCTAGTGGCCAACAGAGGAATAATTAAGACCAAGGCTAAGACAAAGGGCAAAATAGACGTGTGTGTTTTACAGTAAACAGTATTACTTAAGGAGAAGAGAAGAAGATGCGAAGTGCCTTTCATTTGACAGTAGTTGTAATATAAAGAAGGTAATTGGGGGACAAAGCGCCCCCTGTTGAGTTGGAACGGTGGTGTAGAGCGGCCTGTGAGGGCTGATCAATGCCGCTTGCGGCTTTAATTATTGTTCTTTTTAGTTTAGGTTCTGTACTTACTCCCGTCTCATCCACTCTCCCTCTCTTCTTCTCTGTCTCTCTCTTCTCTCTCTCTCTCTCTTTAACTCTTTTCTCTCTTCTCTCTCTCTCTCTTATCCCCCTCTCCCTCTCTTCTTCTCTAACTTTCTTTCTTCTTCCAGGTCCTAAACTTGTTCCTGGCCCTGCTGCTCTCTCTCTCTCTCTCTCTTATCCCCCTCTCCTCTCCTCTCCTCTCCTCTCCTCTCTCTTCCCTCTCTTCTTCTCTAACTCTCTCTCTTCTCTCTTCTTCCAGGTCCTAAACTTGTTCCTGGCTCTGCTGCTCTCGTCCTTCAGTTCTGATAATCTTTCGGCTCCAGACGACGACGGAGAAATGAACAACCTCCAGATCGCCATAAAACGGATCGGGACCGGAGTCGTCTGGACCAAAGACCGGGTAAGAACCAGGACCAGGACCGGAGTCGTCTGGACCAAAGACCGGGTAAGAACCAGGACCAGGACCGGAGTCGTCTGGACCAAAGACCGGGTAAGAACCAGGACCAGGACCGGAGTCGTCTGGACCAAAGACCGGGTAAGGACCAGGACTAGACCAGGACCAGGACCGGAGTCTGCTGGACCAAAGACCGGGTAAGAACCAGGACTAGACCAGGACCAAAGACCGGGTAAGAACCAGGACCAGGACCGGAGTCTGCTGGACCAAAGACCGGGTAAGGACCAGGACTAGACCAGGACCAGGACCGGAGTCTGCTGGACCAAAGACCGGGTAAGAACCAGGACTAGACCAGGACCAGGACCGGAGTCTGCTGGACCAAAGACCGGGTAAGAACCAGGACCAGGACCGGAGTCGTCTGGACCAAAGACCGGGTAAGGACCAGGACTAGACCAGGACCAAAGACCGGGTAAGAACCAGGACTAGACCAGGACTAGACCAGGACCAGGACCGGAGTCGTCTGGACCAAAGACCGGGTAAGAACCAGGACTAGACCAGGACCAGGACCAGGACCGGAGTCTGCTGGACCAAAGACCGGGTAAGAACCAGGACCAGGACCAGGACCGGATCGTCTGGACCAAAGACCGGTAAGAACCAGGACTAGACCAGGACCAGGACCGGAGTCTGCTGGACCAAAGACCGGGTAAGGACCAGGACTAGACCAGGACCAAAGACCGGGTAAGGACCAGGACTAGACCAGGACCAGGACCGGAGTCGTCTGGACCAAAGACCGGGTAAGAACCAGGACTAGACCAGGACCAGGACCGGAGTCTGCTGGACCAAAGACCGGGTAAGGACCAGGACTAGACCAGGACCAGGACCGGAGTCTGCTGGACCAAAGACCGGGTAAGAACCAGGACTAGACCAGGACCAAAGACCGGGTAAGAACCAGGACCAGGACCAGGACCAAAGACCGGGTAAGGACCAGGACTAGACCAGGACCAAAGACCGGGTAAGAACCAGGACCAGGACCAGGACCAGGACCGGAGTCGTCTGGACCAAAGACAAGGACTAAAACTGGACTAAAGCAGGACTAAGAGAGAGAAACGTTGACTGATTGATTAATTGACAGTCTGATTGATTGATTGGTTGGTTGATTAGTTGATTGATTGGTTGATTAATTGATTGATTGATTGATTGATTGATTATTCTGTCTGTGTTTCAGGTTCTGGACTTTTTCAACGGGAATCTGAAGAAACGTCGAGAGAAACGACGAGAAGCTCAAATCCAAAACCTCAAACTCAAACGTCTGAGCAGCTGCCACCAGGAGACTAACGGAGGAGTCATAGGTACCATAGAGATAAACTACCATAGAGCTCAAATACACCAGGAGACTAACGGAGGAGTTATAGGTACCATAGAGATAAACTACCATAGAGCTCAAATACACCAGGAGACCAACGGAGGAGTTATAGGTACCATAGAGATCAATACAACCATAGAGCTTTAATACACCAGGAAACCAACGGAGGAGTTATAGGTACCATAGAGATCAGACTATAGAGCTCAATACACCAGGAGACTAACGGAGGAGTTATAGGTACCATAGAGATAAACTATACAACCATAGAGCTTTAATACACCAGGAGACTAACGGAGGAGTCATAGGTATGAGACTATAGAGCTAAACTATAGAGCTACAGCAGGAGGAGTCATAGGTACCATAGAGATCAACTACCATAGAGCTTTAATACACCAGGAGACTAACGGAGGAGTCATAGGTATGAGACTATAGAGCTAAACTATAGAGCTACAGCAGGAGGAGTCATAGGTACCATAGAGATCAACTACCATAGAGCTTTAATACACCAGGAGACTAACGGAGGAGTCATAGGTACCATAGAGATAAACTACCATAGAGCTTAAATACACCAGGAGACCAACGGAGGAGTCATAGCTACCATAGAGATAACTACCATAGAGATCAAATACACCAGGAGACTACGGAGGAGTCATAGGTACCATAGAGATAAACTACCATAGAGCTTAAATACACCAGGAGACTAACGGAGGAGTTATAGGTACCATAGAGATAAACTACCATAGAGCTCACACACACCAGGAAACTAACGAAGTACCATAGAGATCAATACAACCATAGAGATCACACACACCAGGAGACCAACGGAGGAGTTATAGGTACTATAGAGATAAACTATAGAGATACAGCAGGAGGAGTCACAGGTACCATAGAGATCAATACAACCATAGAGCTTAAATACACCAGGAAACCAACGGAGGAGTTATAGGTACTATAGAGCTAAACTATAGAGCTACAGCAGGAGGAGTCACAGGTAAAGAGACCATAGAGCTCAAACACACCTGAACAGGCCGGTCTGGCCCTCAGGGGCCCTAAGTAGAAACTGACTTTGAGGCCATTTCAGTGGCTCATTACAAACACTGACCTCATCACGTCATCCATTTGTACCTACTGTTTATTTATTCTAACAACATTCAATTGAAACAATCCAGTAGCTCAAAACTATTATTAAAAAGAGTTAATAATGGTTATGCTTTTTCAGAAATGAGCTTTCCTATGTGTGCAGCCTGTGTTACTGCAGACCCCAGCCCTTCTACTGTTTGTAGAAGGGCTGGGGTCTGGGGGTCCTCCCCCGGAGATTTTCACTAAAATAGATATAGATATATATATATATAGAGGGCTGTTAAATTAGTGCATTAATTGAGATTAATTAATTACAGACATATTAATCGAGTTATTTTTTTTTTAAAACCACATTAATCTATTTTGAATTCTTTATCTTAATTGTTTCCATCTGTGAGTTGCAAAATGACATAAAGGTGGTTCAACTTGACGACGTCGCAACAAAAACTTCCTAAAGTCTTCATTTTGTGCAATACATGAATATTTCATCTGCAATAATAATGTAATTAATGAAATTGTATAAAACAAAACCAAAACTCTTAAGTTTAGTGTTTTTCTCAGACATTTTTAGGTGAGATTAAAAATAAATTCATTAGATTAATTAATTACAGATCATAATAATTTACATTTTTTTAACCGCTTGACAGCACTATATAAAATGTTGTTTGCTTAACCAATAGTCTATAAACTTGTGGAAATCGATCCATTAAGTAAGTCTAATTATATCTAGTAAGGTCTAATTAGATCTAGTAAGTCTAATTAATAGACTTACTAGTCTATTATTTAGGCTCCCAGTTCTCTGTGACATGTCAGTGAGAGGCCTGAGACTGCAAGTGTGTTAGCGTTTTCATAGCGTGTTTATCTGCGTGTTCTTCCAGGTCGACACGTGGAAAAGTACGTCTCCTCCCGACGACAGCTACATGACCAACGCCCTCTCTGACTCTCAGCGTTCCCATCGCTCCGGGAGAATCCGACATCGAGTTTCCAGAAGAAGAAGAAGAAGAGCCCCAGCGACGAGGAACGTGAACCGGACACGGTGAGAGGAAACGTGTTCTTTATTCAACTGAGTTTGTCCCAACTCTGAATGATGATGTCGCTAGGTAACAGGTGTGGAATGACCTCTTCATGATGTCGTATTTACTGGACAAAAGATCATTCTAAAACAACAGAGAAAGCAGTTGAGTGGCTTTAATCTTCAGAATGTTTAAACAAGTCTGTGGACTGTGAGCTGATGTGAGACAGAGGCTAACCACTCTGCCACCGCTGTGTGTCACTGTGTGGGTGTAGAAGTGTGTGTAGATGTGTGTAGATGTGTGTAAGTGTGTGTAAGTGTGTGTGTGAAGCAGCAGGAGTTTAACCGGAGCAGACAGAATGAGATCTCGTCACCTCAGACACTCTTCATCAGCAAAACACAAGTCTGTTCTACAAGTCTGACCACAGAGTATAATCTGACTACAACAGGATAATCTGACTACAACAGGATAATCTGACTACAACAGGATAATCTGACTACAACAGGATAATCTGACTACAACAGGATAATCTGACTACTGTTTATACAAAACACAAGTCTGACTACAATAATGTGACTGCAACATATAGTCTGACTACAGGATTCATTTAATCTCTTCTGAAAAGGACCAAACACTAAACTTTTCTGGAGGATTTTTCAGAGTTTCTAATGGAAGTCAATGGGACAAAACTACAAACTGCTTCTGCACAAAAACTACAAAATCATCCAAGAGTTTGAACATGTCCAAGGCTGGAATAAAAGAAACAAACAAATCCACTTTAGATTCACATTGTCACCTTTTTACAAGTCTGGACAAAGAATCAAACCAACACAACACAAGTGGACGAACAGGTTTAAGCAACAAAAGGTTGAACATTAAATCATTTATATATTTTCAAAGTCAAAGTCTCAAACAGAACATAAGGACATGACCGTGGAAGAAACAGTAAAAATCTGACTCGATCTAAAGTTTGTAAACAAGAAATCACTGAAATATCTCCACAACTGTAGCACCGGTGGAAAAACTCCCCAACGAGTCAGAATCGTGTGGGTCTGGATATTTCCATGTTGCGGCGTAAACATGACACACACGAGACACACACGAGACACACACATGTACAGTATGTGCATGTGTGTGACAGAGTCTGCAGAGTCTCAGTCTGAGCCTCGGGTCGTTTCTTTGTCTGGCTCAAAAGATCTGTACATCCACTTCTTATGTAACAAACATGTTCACACGAATCTGGGTTTATATCACACAGACTAGTCCTGTTTTAGTCCTGCTTTAGACCTGTTTTAGTTCTGTTTTAGTCCTGTTTTAGTCCTGCTTTAGTCCTGTTTTAGTCCTGCTTTAGACCTGTTTTAGTCCTGTTTTAGTCCTGCTTTAGTCCTGTTTAGTCCTGCTTTAGTCCTGCTTTAGTCCTGCTTTAGTCCTGCTTTGTCCTGTTTGTCCTGTTTTAGTCCTGCTTTAGTCTGCTTTAGTCTGGTTTATCCACTTTAGTCCTGCTTTAGTCCTGCTTTAGTCCTGGTTTTTTAGTCCTGTTTTAGTCCTGTTTAGTCTGTTTAGTCCTGTTTAGTCCTGCTTTAGTCCTGCTTTTAGTCCTGCTTTAGTCCTGTTTAGTCCTGGTTTTAGTCCTGTTCTTTAGTCCTGCTTTAGTCTGGCTTTAGTCCGTTTAGTCCTGCTTTAGTCCTTCTTTTAGTCCTGTTTTAGTCCTGCTTTAGTCCTGCGTTTAGTCCTGGTTTAGTCCAGCTTTAGTCCTGTTTGTCTGTTTTGTCTGGTTTGTCCTGTTTTAGTCTGTTTTAGTCTGCTTTGGTCCTGCTTTAGTCCAGCTTTAGTCTGTTTTAGTCCTGCTTTAGTCCTGGTTTATCCTGGTTTAGTCCTGGTTTAGACCTGGTTCAGACCTGGTTCAGACCTGGTTTAGACCTGGTTTAGACCTGGTTCAGACCTGGTTTAGACCTGGTTCAGACCTGGTTCAGACCTGGTTTAGACCTGCTTTAGTCCTGTTTTAATCCTGGTTTAGACCCGTTTTAGTCCTGTTTTAGTCCTGCTTTCGTCCAGTTTTAGTCCTGTTTTAGTCCTGCTTTAGTCCTGTGGTTCAGACCTGGTTCAGACCTGGTTAGACCTGGTCTAGACCTGGTTCAGTCCTTGTTAAAGTGATTTATTTCAGCTTAAACATGACTCGACAGTTTCTCTCTTTGACCCAGAATCAAACATGACTCAGGATTTTCACCACGAAGGACGAAGCTTCAAGTTCAACGCTTTTAAGATTTATTTACAGTCACAACAAACAAACAACAAACAAACAAACAAATAAACAAACAAACAAACAAACAAACAGTCCTGATATTCTGCTTCGTTCCTTCGTTTCTGGACTTGTATTTTGTATTTTTCCGACGCTGCAGCTGTTCAAACATCTGTGTGAGCTGCTCTTTTAAGCCCCGCCCCCTCTGACCTCCACGTGACCCCTGTGTGACCTCTCTGTGACCTCTGCGTGACCTTGCGTGACCCCTGACAGGTGCAGCTTTGATCGTTCCAAACATAAAAAGCAGCCGCTCCGTCACAAAAGTGTTTCTGTGAGTTTAACGTCACATCAGCAGAAGAAACGGGCCTGGTTTGGACTGGTTTGGTCTTGATTTAACCTGGTTCAATGTGTTTTAGTCTAGATTTAACCCAGTTTAGTTCATATTTAGTCTGATTTAACCAGGTTTAGTTTATTTTTGTCTAAATGTAGCTTCATTAGTCTAGATTTAACTCTGCTTAACCTGGTTTAGTTTAGATTTAGCCAAGTTCAATCTGGTTTAGTCTAGTTTTAGCCTGGTTCGAGTTAGAATTAACCTGGTTCACTTAGTTTTAGTCCGGATTAGCCTGTTTAGTTCATATTTAGCCCTCATTTAACATGCAGGTTTTGTCCGTTTTTCTATAAATGTAGCTTTGTTTAGTCTAGATTTAGCTTGGTTTGATCTAGATTAACTTTGCTTAGTCTGGGTTAAATTAGATTCAGCTGGCTTCTTTATGTTTTAGTTCAGTTTGAGCCCGGTTCAGCCTGGTTGGCCTGGTTTGGCCTGGTTTTTAAGGTAAAGGGGAAGATAATAAAGTGTTAAAGGTGCAACTTTGTTTGTTCAGAGGCAGAAACTTCAGCTTCTTTGGTGTTTTTAACTCTGCTGAGCTGTTCTGTCCAGGATCATCTCTCTCTCTCCTCCTCCTCCTCCTCCATCTCTCCCTCTCCCTCTCTCTCTCTCTCTCTCTCTCCCCTCTCTCTCTCTCTCTCTCCTCTCTCTTCTCAGTCTTTCCTCTCTCACCTTTCGCTTTCCTTCATTTCTTCCTCTTTCCTCTCTCTTTTATCTTCTTTCTGACTCCTGACCCCCCCTTCCTCTCTCTTCTCTCTTTCTTCTCTCTCTCCTCCCCTCCCCTTCTATCTCTCACTCTTTGCTATCTCCTTTTCTCCTCCTTCTCTCCTCTCTCACCTTTCACTCTCCCTTTCTCCCTACTTCTCCTTTTCCTCTATATGACCCTCTTGCTCTCGTTTCTTGTCCTTCTTTCCCTCCTCTTTTCTCTTCTTTCTCCCCTCCAACTAACCCCATCTCTCTCTCTCTTCCCCTTCTCTCTCCTCCCCTCTTCTCTCTCTCTCTTTCTTCTCCTCCCTCCCTCCCTCCTTCTCTCTCTCTCTCTCTCTCTCTCTCTTTCTCTCCCTCCCTCCCTCCCTCCCTCCCCCCCCCCTCTTTCCCCTCTCTTTCTCTCTCTCTCTCTCCTTACTCTCTCCTCTCTTCTCTCTCTCCCCCTCCTCCTCTCCTATCTTTCTTCGTCTCTCCTTCTCTCTTCTCTCCTCTACTCTCCTCCCTGCCCACCTCCTCTCTCTCTTTTCATCTCTTCTTCCTTATCCACAAGTTGATACCAGTTGGGTCAGATCCAGTTCACACCTTAGTAATCAACGAAGTCGAGCACGCAGCCAGAGTCGCGATTAAACTCCAAAACTCTTCTCACGCTGCATAAAAACATCCGATACCTAATATCACACAGAAGTCTCCATAAACAGCTAAAATCACACAGAAAGTCTCCATAAACACCCTAAATATCACACGAAAGTCTCCATAAACACCATAAAATCACACAGAAAGTCTCCATAAACACACTAAAATACACACAACAGCAAAAGATCTCCATAACCACAAAATAAAATCACACAGAAAGTCTCCATAAACACCACTAAATATCACACAGAAAGTCTCCATAAACACGCAAAATACACACAGAAAGTCTCCATTAACATGCTTAAATAACACAGAAAAGTCTCCATAAACAGCTTAAATATCACACAGAAAGTCTCCATAAACACGCTTAAATATCACACAGAAAGTCTCCATAAACACCACTAAATATCACACAGAAAGTCTCCATAAACACGCTTAAATATCACACAGAAAGTCTCCATAAACACGCTTAAATATCACACAGAAAGTTCCATAAACACTTAAATATCACACAGAAAGTCTCCATAAACACGCTAAATATCACACAGAAAGTCTCCATAAACACCACTAAATATCACACAGAAAGTCTCCATAAACACGCTTAATATCACACAGAAAGTCTCCATAAACACGCTTAAATATCACCCAGAAAGTCTCCATAAACATGCTTAAATATCACACAGAAAGTCTCCATAAACACGCTTAAACATCAACAGAAAGTCTCCATAAACACGCTTAAATATCACCCAGAAAGTCTCCATAAACACGCTTAAATATCACAACAGAAAGTCTCCATAAACACGCTTAAATATCACCCAGAAAGTCTCCATAAACACGCTTAAATATCACACAGAAAGTCTCCATAAACACGCTTAAATATCACACAGAAAGTCTCCATAAACATGCTTAAATATCACACAGAAAGTCTCCATAAACACCACTAAATATCACACAGAAAGTCTCCATAAACACGCTTAAATATCACACAGAAAGTCTCCATAAACACGCTTAAATATTACACAAGAAGTCTCTCTAAACACGCTTAAATATCACACAGAAAGTCTCCATAAACACGCCTAAATATCACACAGAAAGTCTCCATAAACATGCTTAAATATCACACAGAAAGTCTCCATAAACACGCTTAAATATCAACAGAAAGTCTCCATAAACACCACTAAATATCACACAGAAAGTCTCCATAAACACGCTTAAATATCACACAGAAAGTCTCCATAAACACCTTAAATATCACACAGAAAGTCTCCATAAACATGCTTAAATATCACACAGAAAGTCTCCATAAACACGCTTAAATATCACCCAGAAAGTCTCCATAAACACGCTTAAATATCACACAGAAAGTCTCCATAAACACGCTTAAATATCACACAGAAAGTCTCCATAAACACGCTTAAATATCACACAGAAAGTCTCCATAAACACCACTAAATATCACACAGAAAGTCTCCATAAACACGCTTAAATATCACACAGAAAGTCTTCATAAACATGCTTAAATATCACACAGAAAGTCTCCATAAACACGCTTAAATATCACACAGAAAGTCTCCATAAACATGCTTAAATATCACACAGAAAGTCTCCATAAACACGCTTAAATATCACCCAGAAAGTCTCCATAAACACGCTTAAATATCACACAGAAAGTCTCCATAAACACGCTTAAATATCACACAGAAAGTCTCTAACTATGTTTAAATATCACACAGAAAGTCTCCATAAACACGCTTAAATATCACCCAGAAAGTCTCCATAAACATGCTTAAATATCACCCAGAAAGTCTCCATAAACACGCCTAAATATCACACAGAAAGTCTCCATAAACACCACTAAATATCACACAGAAAGTCTCCATAAACACGCTTAAATATCACCCAGAAAGTCTCCATAAACATGCTTAAATATCACCCAGAAAGTCTCCATAAACACGCTTAAATATCACACAGAAAGTCTCCATAAACACGCTTAAATATCACACAGAAAGTCTCCATAAACACGCTTAAATATCACACAGAAAGTCTCCATAAACACGCTTAAATATCACCCAGAAAGTCTCCATAAACACGCTTAAATATCACCCAGAAAGTCTCCATAAACACGCTTAAATATCACACAAACTCTTCTCACGCTGCACAAATAATATCTGACTAAACACCACTAAATATCACACAAGAAGTCTCTCTAAACACGCTTTAAATATCACACAAACTGTCAATAAAGCTAAAGAAAACTCACTAAAAACGCTTTAACGTCACTAAATCTGAAAAAAACGTTTAAATAGTGTATATCCGTTTATTCTTACTGTTACATTTTCTTTTAGTTTGATTCTCATTGTGAACAAACAGCGCTGCTTTCATACTCGTACAGGCTCTTGTCTCGGCTGCTGTAACTGTCCATGGTCCTGAATGCAGCTAATCGATCTATAATTAGGTCAATACTTAGGTAAACTGCCAGACTGAAAGATTGGTGTTTGTATTGTTCATGTAAAATCCTAAAACCTCTTTCTTTTAGAGCCTCAGTCTGTGTTTGGAACTGTTCAAACAATCCTCTGCAGTGAACCGGCTTCATCAAACCAGGACCTGCCTCAGGAGATCAGGGTCCTGTTCAAGTGTGGGATGAGCGATCAGGGCGCTTTATTGATTGTTTACTTGTTTATTGTTGACAGAAAGATGACATCAGCCTATCAGAGGGTGTTTGATTATGTTTATTTACTTGTTTACTTGTTTATCGTTGACAGAAAGACGACATCAGCCTATCAGAGGGTGTTTGTTTATGTTTATTTACTTGTTTACTTGTTTATTGTTGACAGAAAGATGACATCAGCCTATCAGAGGGTGTTTGATTATGTTTGTTTACTTGTTTACTTGTTTATCGTTGACAGAAAGACGACATCAGCCTATCAGAGGGTGTTTGATTATGTTTGTTTACTTGTTTACTTGTTTATCGTTGACAGAAAGACGACATCAGCCTATCAGAAGGCAGCACGGTGGACCTGAGGAAACCTGGAGAAGAAGAAGATGATTATTCTGAGCTGGAGCAGGAGGCCATGGACCCAGAGAACTGTTTCCCTGAAGGTCAGACTTTAACCTTTAACCCCGGAGAACTGTTTCCCTGAAGGTCAGACTTTAACACTCAGCTGTTTACACCCATATTTCTCACATCTGTGGTTGATATTTCAGCTCTTCTCTGCAGGTTTTTATTTGATTTCATTCATTACACACAATGAGATATAAAAATGAATAAACAGGGGCAGAAAGAAGAATAATCTGATACTATATCTGCCCCTTTTTCAATTTACAGAAGTTTCCTTTTAAGCAATACAATTCTATTTACATCAGGGGTCTCAAACTCCCGGCCCGGAGATGATTTAATGCGGCCCGCAAGTAACTATTTGAACTACAGGTCCCACAATGCACTGCAGCGTAGCGCAGCCTCAGCTCCTCCCCAGTGCCCCGTGCAGCAGCAGCACAACACAACACGACAGAGAGATGAATGAGAACTCAAGAGTTACATTTAAACTTTCCTCAACAAAGAAACGTACAGAGCACAGGAGGGTTATGAGAGCAGAAGCTTCAGACACAGGAGGAGAGAGAGTCACAGCGTAAACAAGCTTCTTTACAACAGAAAGGCACAGATGTTGATTCATCTTTTCATGCAGACAGGTGAGTGTCCCTGAATAAGTTCGATGTCATAATGAAGTGCCTCATGTGTCAAGCTACACACCACTTTTTATTTGACGAAAATTGATCTAATGTCCACGGAGAAACGTGCAGAAACTCCTGTTGAAAAAGACGTTTTATACGAACCGGCACCGCGAGTGCGGCGAAACGCACGCGGCCACACGCACACGACAACACACAGGCAGCAACACGCACACAACGTTGCATACGCGGCTCCATAAATATATAATCGTCATCAGTGTAGCCTAAACCTGTGTTCAGACGTCCAGATAAAGGTCTGTAGTGTTTGTGAAACAGACAGAAAGTTCATTTGTGTGAAGAGCACAAGAGGAAACACACAGCCTAAACCAGACTGGAAAATAAAACTGTAAATATAAAGGTTTATTTTCTTGAGATGTGACAATAAAACCTTTAAAATGCCCCAGAATGCAGCAAACTACCTGCAATTTAGCCAAAAATTCCCCAGGGAGGACAGTGTGACCCTGTTTACACACTTTAGCTTTTTTTTTCATTACTTAGAAGACAGTAGTGTAAAATGCAATACAAAATACTTAATGTGAATTTATTGTAGGCTGTATGTTGTATTGGAGGTTTTACAGCCTAATAATCTTATTAGTATCATAGCAGGTCAGAATTTTTAAAACTGCGGCCCTCGACCAATTTGCCTCCGATCATTTCGGCCCCAGCTCCATTTGAGTTTGAGACCCCTGATCTACATGATCTTAACACGACTCACAGCAAACAAACTCATTTTATAAATCTGTTTTTTAAAACTCCACTTTTGTGTGCTCCTAATATTGTTCCTGATTCTGTGATTTGATCATCAAGATTCCGTTTAAATTATAATGACTCAAAGAATGGTTGGATGTTCACAGGTAATACTCTGAGGACACTTACAGCAGCAACACTTTTAACACTCTAAGTTTGACAAAGGCTTCCTATAATGACAGTAACTATTCTCAAAGCTCTTTTCTGTCAAATAAATAGTGGTTATATTTATGTTTTGCATGTTGGTCAAATGAAAGCATTATACAAGGTTAATAGTGCTTCAATATTCAGTAAGAACTTGACTTAATGTAACACTGCAGCTGGAGATATTTTTCCTTTAGATGTCCAGATGAAGCAGGTGAACTTCTGTTGTTTCAGTCGGTGATCAGACCATCTCCTCAAAACATTCCTCTGCAAAAGCTTCGGCTGCAGCAGATGTAAAAGTTCTGGAGCATTTCAGAAGTCCAAAGCTAAAGTTAGCTTTAATAGCTTCATGACAAACAAACAACTCCATTCACTAAATCCTAACTTGTGTCTGTTGAACATCACAGGGTGAATGAAATCCAAGAATCAAACTATTTTCACTGAAACGTCTTCTGCTTCTTCAGGTGTGAAAGTCTGACATTTCAGAAGTCCAAAGCTAGCGTAGGTAGCATTAGCTTTTGCATGGTCTCCATGTAACGAGAAAAACACATGTCTCCTTTTCACAAATCTGACAGTAGCCTACTTAACTCATGTTTGTTGAACATCAGAGGCCACACGTCTTAGTTGGTTGAAATCCAAAGTTGTCCTGTTAAAAACTGAGCAAAAAAACAAAAAAGTTTCAAAAAGTGCTCAGAGCCTCCAGAGAGACAGCAAGAGAGCAGCCAACCACTGCCATTCAAAAGATGCATTTATTATAGAGGTTCTGCAGGTGACATCGCTAAAACAGGACAAATAAACTACAGTTTAGCCCCATTCACACATAGACCCTTACACGGTAAAGTTCCTAGTCTGTGGTCAAGTGTGAAAAGCTCCAGAACGGAAACACGGTATATTTTGTCCTGGCATTTCTTTTTTTTTATTGACCTTTATTTAACCAGGGAAGTCCACTGAGATTCAGAATCTCTTTGCAGAGGAGCCTGGGGAAGGGTCAGGGAGGCATTAATGGACATGTTTTTAGTTGTAGAGGAAACGGAGTACCGGAGAACCTACGCAGACACGGGGAGAACATGCAAACTCCACATAGAAAGGCCCCGGGTCGACTGGGAATCGACCCAGAACCTTCTGCTATGAGGCCAGAGCACTAACCGCTGCGCCACCGTGTCGCCGTGATCTGATCCGTGTCCATATCTAGTAACATTACGGGAACAGTCGCGGGACTCGTCCCGTGTTGACATGTGTGAAAGCAGAATGTGACTGTCGGTGCAATCACCATGGCAACAGAACAACTCACAGACAGAAACACATAGGCTGTTTGCTCCTACTGCGCTTCAGACCAGCCTTAAATCTGAGGGATTAAAAGTGATACGATATATCCTGCCCTACTCTTGAATCAGCTGACCTTGTCACAAAGAAAACACTTGTTTCATTTTACTAAAAGCCTATAAAATGCACTTGCAAACTCACGAATGTAGCGCGGTCAGACTGAAGTCCAGGAATCCTCTAAAATGCAGTCTTGACACCCTGCGTAAAGAGCTAGTCCCAAAACCAGACTCCGGTCCTGGTTCGCAAACCGCGCAGCGGGTGGCGTCTTGTAGGCTTCCTCCACCTTGTGCATTGCAGTCCCGGTACAGATCTGTCCGTCGACGGGCCATAGTCGACGGACAGATCCTCCCTCTTGCGCACGAGTCCCGGTACAGACCATGGATCTGTGGCACGGACAGTACGGAGCCTCCTTCCGTGCGCGCAGTGTGGGACAGCGCGTTGTTTATCCAGGTCCAATGGTTCTGCACGATGTCCGCGCTCTGGAGTGCCACAGTCCATCCTCGCTGTGCCCAACTGTGTGGACGAACTCCAACGGTCACTCACACTCCCCCGCTCTGACGGCAGTAAAGAAGAGCTGACGGCTCCTTAGCCATCTCAGGACTATGTTAAACCCATCCAGCCACATTATGCGGTGTCCTCCTGTTTCATACGGGCCTCTGTACGCTGCATTCACACACCAAATACATCCCTGCATTTCTCCCCACAAATAATGATAGGTCAATAATAAGCCACCAATGTTGCAAAATAGGCTAATAACCTACTTAAAATAATGATAATCAAACAATAAAAAAGCATTTTAAACAAGTTTAAAGTAGAAAATGTGCTTTATAGTCGAGTTTGTGCCCAAAGCATTCCATGTTGCAGAGTCAGATGTGAATGGTGACGACAGGTATTGTTCTGGGATGATTTGCAGATGTGAATGGGGCAAATGGTGAAGCATACTGGTAAACAAGACATGGTACTTTAACGGGTTCAATGTGTGAAAGGGGCTTTTGATAAACAAGTCTACTGAGCACTGGGTTTGTAACTGACATGTAAAAACAGTTGTAGCAAAGCAGATAAACAACAAGACTTTAACTTTGAAATCACACACAGTTGAACTTATGACCTTTTTCTTCTTAAAAACATGTTTTTGAGTTCGTTTGTTGCAGTTAAAATGTCCTAAATCATCAACTGTTGTTACAGACAAGCCGTTGCCACGACAACAAGGAAATACACTGAAGAAATGCCTCTTCTAAATGTTGAGGAGCATTTTGGGATAAAATAATATCAGTGCAGAACCTCTATTGTTAATGTGAGATTTCCAACTTAAATCTGTTTTATTCTCTCACAGTTTTAATCATAATTTCAAAAGTGACTTTCACCTTCACATTCACCTCGCCGTTGTCCTTTTAAAGCCGCGTTTGTGGGTTTTTTGGGGGTATTTTTATATGTATTTTAGTGCGTCTCTTTAGTGTGTGAACGTTGTGTGTTTGTGCGTATCCAGGCCACATTTCTTTACGCAGCGTTTTGTGCGACACACACTCTTTTCTCTACGACACACACTCTTTATTTCTGTACGACACACACTCTGTCTTCAGGTGCGTCTGTGGCGTCTCTGCGCTGTGATTGGTCCTTTTAAACGCAGGCTGCTCTCTGATTGGCCGAGGCTCTGGTGTAGTGACCTGATTCTCTCAGGTTTAGACGAATGTCCCCGAGCCAGCTGCAGCTTCACCTGGAGCCACCATCACTCAGCAGGAAATACACTAACACACATATAATATACATATATATATATTTATTATATTATATATGTACACTGTAAAACACTCAACACAAGCCTTACACTCTAAAACACAGCACAAACGTATAAACACACAGCTTCACCTGGAGCCACCATCACTCAGCAGGAAATACACTAACACACATATAACTATATATATTTATTATATTATATATGTACACTGTAAAACACTCAACACAAGCACTGCACTCTAAAACACATTATACACATATAAACACACAGCTTCACCTGGAGCCACCATCACTCAGCAGGAAATACACTAACACACATATATATATATATACGTATATATTTATTATATTATATTATATTATATTATATTATATTATATTATATTATATATGTACACTGTAAAACACTCAGCACAAACGTTATACAAACATAAACAGTTTCACCTGGAGCCACCATCACTCAGCAGGAAATACACTAACACACACATACAGTATATATATATATATATATATATATATATATATATATTATATATATATATATATATATATATATATATATAATATATATATATATATATATATATATATGAATACAGTCCTGATCAAAATCTTGAGACCAGTAGAAAATTTGCTAAAATTCACATTTTAAATGGGCTCATAAAGTTACTCACCTGTTTCAAAATGTTGGGAGTAGAAAGTACAGATGATTCTTGAAAAATGTAAGAAGTAAAAGTAAATTAGTTAAACTGATTTATACCACGGTCATTGAGAATGCCAATGTGCGTTAAGCAGTTTTAACACCACTCTGTTGTGTTCTAAGACTGCACGTCGTGTGTTAAAACTGTTTAACAAAAGGCTCTTTGTTGTTCACTGCTCACATAAAGTACAGATACTCAAGTACATGACGTCAGTGTTTGTGTGGTAAAAACAAACAGAGCTGCTGATTGTGCGTCTCATATAATGTTTAAGTCTGACTCGGAGCAGCTGGACTTCAGTGTAATTCAAACAAAGTACAAAAGTGTAGATACGTCACATGTATCTGTGCGTTTGTTGTTTTGTTTCAGTGTAATTCTGCTCATTTACATGTTGTGTGTGTTGGTGTTGTTAATGTGGTCGTTCCTCTGAGTCTGACATGTCCCACTTTCACACTGGCCTCGAATGCACCGCCCCACACACACACACACACTGTACTACACACACACACTCATAACAGGACAGTGTATATGTGTGTGTGTAGTTCTGTGTGTGTGTTTGGAGACGTCAGAGGGAAAGTGCTGCGTTTGGGAAACACTGGAGTCGACGACAGCTCCGTGTGTGTGTGTTATGTGTGTATAAGTGTGTGTGTCAGACCTGTGTGTGTATAAGTGTGTGTGTTATGTGTGGTAAATGTGTGTGTGGAGGCTTTGTAATGGAGAATCTTATGGGACAAAAGCAGCTCTGTGATGTAAACTCTTCTTATCATCATCAGTGTATTGGTGGTGTGTAGATCGTTTTTCCTCAAACCCAGACAAGTGAAGGTCGAACTGCAAATATTTGGAAAAAAACTTCTCATTATCACCAAAAAAATCAGAGAATAAACTTGTAACATTTCAAGGTCAAACTAATGATTTAATGAGAATTGACCATTTGCACCTACGTCACTTGATCACGTGGCTGCTTCATGCTGGAGGCAGAAGTGTGTTTACGCAGCATTACAGGGAGCACAAAACTGACAAATTCTCATATATTTTCTTATTTTTCCGTAAACAAAGCAGTGGATGCTTCTAGTGCATGTTCAGTACATTTGTCTGTGGAAGTAGGACGTCTTTTAGACGAAGCACAAAGCAAGGTATTTGGAAAAGCTAATGAATGCAGCTGATCCATGCTCTTCCTCCTGCTGTGTTTGCAGAATAAATAACATTTACAAGTTTGCCGGACTTTACTCCTCATGATTTGTACATTCTGTGGTAAACAGGGTTTTGTCTCACACTGGAGCAGATTTAAAAGCTACAAGAGGTTGGTTTTCAGTAACTTAGCTGTGAGGCTAGTGTTAGCCACGCATAATGCAGCTGTTTCAAATATTCATTGCATTTATTTTTTGTCAAAGGTCTTTTTCTCTTTAGCATGACTTACCTTGTTTAAAGTGTTCACTGTAAACCTGTAGTGACTTAGAGGGATTCCAGTTCTTTTGATTTATTGCTGCCATCCACTAGCGTCTTCTATCTTCATCAAAATGTAAACGAAAAAGCTCCAGGTTTAGACTTAAAACCTCTTGTTAGTGCAGCGTGTTCCAGATACAGCCATTTTACAACTGAAATAAATTAAAATTACTTAGAAACGAGCAAGTTTTCGGCAAAGTTTCCATTGCTGTAATACCACAGACAGAGCTTTAGCCTCCTGCTGGAGAAGTGGGCGTTCCCTCCAGGAGCCTGACCACACCTGCAAACGGTCAATACAGTTGAAGCTTTAAAAAGACATTTTACAAGAAAAAAACAAAGTCATAGTTTTCTTGAGAATAAAGTCTATTCCATAAAAATGCATTTTTAAACTTGATATTTTATGAAAAAGTAAAGTATCAAAGCTTTAGAAACAACTTCAGTCGGTTTGACTTTGAGACAAACATTTGTATGAAAACACAATTATAATTTAGATCTTTATGACAATGTTCCATGAGATTAAAATTCACATTTTAGTCTAATAAAGCTCAAGTTTAATCTCACAAAATTATGATATATTTTCTGAAAAAATAAAAATAAAAAAATGTAATTGTGCCTTTTTTCTTGTACATTACAAAGATTAAAAGCTTTGATTTTTATTTTAGTTTTAAAATATGACAAGTTTATTCTGGTTTTGTCCCTTATCCTTATTTATTTATTTATTTATTTGATAGGGACAGTGCATATTAATGAACATCTGTAACAGTTACAGTGTAAATATGCCAGATTATAGCAAAGATCCTTCATCGTTTCTGTTTCTCCAAACTGTCCCGGGCCTGGGTAAAACAAGTCGAGGGCCACATCTGTTCCCCGGGCCACAGTTTGCAGGTCTGTTCTGAGCAGATCCAGTGTCGAGCTGGACCCTCGTTATTTAAAGTCATATAAAGTTTGTGCTAAAATCAGTAAAATACAGAATATAAAAAGAGTCCTGGTCATCGGCAGCAGTGAGGTCCACGAGGTCAGACGACCTGTTTGTCACGCCTGATGTCGTCAGATCTCAGAAGCTAAGCATATAGGGCCTGGTCAGTCCTTGGATGGGAGACACTGGAACACCAGGACCAGTGGGACGACAGGATGGATTGTCGTTGTGTCCTTGGGCAAGACACTTAACTCACACTGCCTCAGTGTCTGTTACACTGGGTGAGTGGATCCCTGACTGTAAAAGCACTTTGAGTGCTTGTAAGGTGGAAAAGCGCTATATAAATAGACCATTTACCATTTAGACCAACTTCTAGAATTAAAAGTGCTACACTTTTATTTATGTTTGATTTTTCCAATCATAAAAATGATGAAAAGCGAACCATTTTTGGAACAGTAATATTATAAAAACCTAATAATATAGCTCCATATTATATCATGTGATATATTTGTATTTGATCTGAAGAACAGAAACACGTTCAAACTGATTATAAGTCCTGCTCTTCAACAACGGCCAATAAATATCAATAATGAGACTAAAAATCAATAAGAATGTTTGGCATTAACTTTTGGACTCAAGATAAATGGTCCTGGTTTAGTCCTGGTTTAGTCCTGCTTTAGTCCTGCTTTAGTCCTGGTTTAGTCCTGGTTTAGACCTGGTTTAGTCCTGCTTTAGTCCTGGTTTAGTCCTGGTTTAGTCCTGGTTTAGTCCTGCTTTAGTCCTGTTTTAGTCCTGCTTTAGTCCTGTTTTAGTCCTGGTTTAGTCCTGCTTTAGTCCTGCTTTAGTCCTGTTTAGTCCTGCTTTAGTCCTGTTTTAGTCCTGGTTTAGTCCTGCTTTAGTCTGCTTTAGTCCTGCTTTAGTCCTGGTTTAGACCTGGTTTAGTCCTAGTTTAGACCTGGTTTAGACCTGATTTAGACCTGGTTTAGTCCTGGTTTAGACCTGGTTTAGACCTGGTTTAGACCTGGTTTAGTCCTAGTTTAGACCTGGTTTAGACCTGGTTTAGTCCTAGTTTAGACCTGGTTTAGACCTGGTTTAGTCTGGTTTAGACCTGGTTTAGACCTGGTTTAGTCTGGTTTAGTCCTGCTTTAGTCCTGCTTTAGTCCTGGTTTAGTCCTGGTTTAGTCCTGGTTTAGTCCTGTTTTAGTCCTGGTTTACTCCTGGTTTAGTCCTGGTTTAGTCCTGTTTTAGTCCTGGTTTAGTCCTGGTTTAGTCCTGCTTTAGTCCTGGTTTAGTCCTGGTTTAGTCCTGGTTTAGACCTGGTTTAGTCCTGGTTTAGTCCTGTTTAGACCTGCTTTAGTCCTGCTTTAGACCTGGTTCAGACCTGGTTCAGACCTGGTTCAGACCTGGTTCAGACCTGGTTCAGACCAGGTTTAGTCCTGGTTAGACCTGGTTCAGACCTGGTTTAGACCTGGTTTAGACCTGGTTTAGACCTGGTCAGACCTGGTTCAGACTGGTTTAGACTGGTTCAGACTGGTTCAGACCTGGTCAGACCTGGTTCAGACTGGTTCAGACCTGGTTTCAGTCCTGGTTTAGTCCTGGTTAGACCTGGTTCAGACCTGGTTTAGACCTGGTTTAGACCTGGTTTAGACCTGGTTAGACCTGGTTCAGGAACCTGGTTCAGTCCTGGTTCAGACCTGGTTCAGACCTGGTTCAGACCTGGTTCAGACCTGGTTTAGACCTGGTTTAGACCTGGTTCAGACCTGGTTCAGACCTGGTTTTAGACCTGGTTTAGACCTGGTTTAGTCCTGGTTCAGACCTGGTTTCTGGACCTGGTTCAGACCTGGTTTAGACCTGGTTTAGACCTGGTTCAGACCTGGTTCAGACTGGTTTAGACCTGGTTCAGACTGGTTAGACCTGGTCAGACTGGTTCAGACCTGGTTCAGACCTGGTTCCAGACCTGGTTTAGACCTGGTTAGACCTGGTTCAGACTGGTTAGACCTGGTTTAGACTGGGTTTAGACCTGGTTTAGTCTGTTGAACTGGTTAGTCCTGGTTTAGACTGGTTTAGTCCTGGTTTAGACCTGGTTTAGACCTGGTTTGACTGGTTAGTCCTGTTTGACCTGGTTTAGACTGGTTTATGTTTACTGGTTTGACTGGTTTAGTCTGTTTAGTCCTGCTTTAGCCCTGGTTTAGTCCTGGTTTAGTCCTGGTTTAGTCCTGTTTTAGTTTAGTCCTGGTTTAGTCCTGGTTTAGTCTGCTTTAGTCCTGTTTAGTCCTGGTTTAGTCCTGGTTTAGACCTGGTTTAGTCTAGCTTTTTTCTTTAGTCCTGCTTGTTAGTCACTGGTTCAGTCCTAGGTTTACTGTTAGACCTGGTTCAGCTGGTTTGACTGGTTCAGACCTGTTCATCGACCTGGTTCAGACCTGGTTCAGACCTGGTTCAGTCCTGGTTTAGTCCTGGTTCAGACCTGGTTCAGACCTGGTTAGACCTGTTTAGACTGTTTAGACCTGGTTTAGACTGGTTAACCTGGTTCAATCCTGGTTAGACTCTGTTTCAGACCTGGTTCAGACCTGGTTCAGACCTGGTTTAGACCTGGTTTAGACCTGGTTCAGACCTGGTTCAGACCTGGTTTAGACCTGGTTTAGACTGTTTATTGGTTGATGTTCAACCTGGAGACCTGGTTACCTGGTTAGACTGTTAGACCTGTCAGACCTGTTAGACCTGGTTCAGACCTGGTTCAGACTGGTTCAGACTGGTTTAGACCTGGTTCAGACTGGTTCAGACCTGTTAACTGGTTTAGACCTGTAGCTGGTTCAGACCTGGTTAGACTGGTTAACCTGTTGCTGGTCCTGGTTAGACCTTTTAGCTGGTTTAGACCTGGTTCAACTGTTCAGACCTGGTTTAGACCTGGTTTAGACTGGTCAGACCTGGTTCAGACCTGGTAGACTGGTTAGTCCTGTTCAGACCTGGTTCAGACCTGGTTCAGACCTGGTTCAGACCTGGTTCAGACCTGGTTCAGACCTGGTTCAGACCTGGTTCAGACCTGGTTTAGACCTGGTTCTGCAGACTGGGGGGTTTCCAGCTGTGGCCTCGTTTCTTTGGAGGAAAATCGCTGACTAATGCTAACGCTAACGCTGAGGCTAACACAGGTGTGAGCTTATGTGAGCTAACGCTAACGCTAAAGGCTAATGCTAATCCATCTGCAGGTGAGAGAATCAGGTCAGAGCTCGGCCAATCAGAGACCAGCAGCACAAACAGAGAGAAAGAGAGAGAGAAAGGGAAGAGGGAGAGAGGGAGAGAGAGAGAGAGAGAGAGAGAAGAGAGAGAGAGAGAGAGGGAGAGAGAGAGAGAGAAGAGAGAGGAAAGGGAGAGGAAGAGAGGAGAGTGTGAAAGAGAAAGAGAGAAGAGGGAAACAGAGAGAGGGGGAGGGAAGAGAGAGGAAGAGGAGAGAGAGAGATAGAAACAGAGAGAAAGAGAGAAGAGGGAGGGAGGAAGAGAGATGAGAGGAAGAGAGAGAGATAGAGGAGAGAGAGAAAGAAAGATAGTGGAGAGAATAGAGATAGTGGAAAGAGAAAGAAAGAGAGGGAGAGAAAGGGAAAAAAGACAGGAAGAAAGAGAGGAGAAAGAGAGGAAGTGAAAGGGAGAGAGAGAGAAAGAAGAGAGAGAAAAGAGAATGAGAGGGAGAGAAAGGAGAAGGGAAGATAGAGAGAGAGGGAAAAAGACAGAGAGAGAAAGAAAAAGAAAGAAGGAGGAAGAGAGAGCGGGAGAAAAGAGGGAAAGAGGAGAGAGAGAAGATAGAAACAGAGAGAAGAGGGAGGGAGGGAGGGAGGGAGGGGGGTTGAAGAGAGATGAGAGGAAAGAGAGAGAGAAAGAAAGATATAGGAGAGAGGGAGAGAAGACAAAGAGAAAGAGGGAGAGAAAGGGAGAGAGGGAAAGTAGTGAGGGAAGAAGAAAAAGAAAGAAAGAAAGAAAGAGAGGAAGTGAGAGAAAGATAGAGGAGAGAGGGAAAGAAGTGAAGGAAGAGAGTGAGAGAGAGAGATGGAAAAAAGACAGGGAGAAAGAGAGAGAATAGAGAGGAAGACAGGGAAGAGAGATGGAGGGGAGAGGGGAGAAAGAAAGAGAGAGAAAGATAAAGGAGTTTATCCCACATAAAATCTTGTTTAAGTTAAACCTCCCTGTGATGTTTTACACAAACAGACAAAGCTTCATTTCCATCCTGATCAATACAAATGATCAATACAAATGATCAGACGACGCTTCTTGTCACTTTCGCAGTAGTTTTTTTATTTTTACTCCTCATAAAAAACTCAAACGTCCCAAACGTCACATGACCCTGAGTTCGTCACAGCAGGTCTGTCTCTTCTCTCTGACTGGCTCTTCTTCTCTCTGCTCTCTGATTGGCCGTTTCTCCTCCTCTCTCTGCTCTGTGATTGGCCGCTGCTCCTCCTGGTCCTGCGCTGTGATTGGAGGATGATTGATGAACGCAGCAGCAGGTCTTTCTCTGCTGGGTCATTGGTCCTGCTCCTCCTGGCTCTGCTCTGTGATTGGCTCTTCTCCTCTGCTCCCTGATTGGCTGTTTCTCCTCCTGGTCCCGCGCTGTGATTGGAGGATGATTGATGAACGCCGGGCTCCTGACGCAGCAGCAGAGCTCAGCGGGAAACTGCAGCATTTCCCACAAAATATGTCCGACAGCAAAAACACGAAACACAGAAACAGAAACGTCGCTTTAACTGGTTTAATCAGACAAACGTCAGAATGTGAGCAGGAAACACAAGTCAGACTTTGTTCAGACGTCAAAGGAACAGAAAGTGACTCAAAGCTCCAGCTAAAGCAGAAAAAACTCTGTTAACTCAATTATAGTGTCACAGATTTTCTGTTTGTGTCAACAAGACGGTGTAGTCCTTCATTCATCCAGGAGTGAGCCATAGTAGAAAGTGTTCAAAGTTTCATCTGGACAGTGTTTCTGAAGATCGAGACGTTTCAATTCTCATTCTAAAGTCATTTTCAATCTGATGAAAGTGTTTTTAGACTGGCTGCATTTATACTGAGTTAAGCTCCGCCCCCTGAGGTTCATCCTGGTTCATAGGTGTTGACCCTGTTCCCTTATAAACTAGAGAATAATCACTGCAGTAAATGGTCTTAGAAAGAGCAGACGAGTATAAACCCAGGTTTGTCTCCAAAGAGGTGACAGACAGAAGAAATGAGAGTGCATGACTGGCAGTCAAAATACAGAGTGCTTTATTGTGTGTTGCGCGCTGGTCCTGCCGCGTGCAGTTGCGCTCCGCTCCAGTCCGCCTCCGGAGGAGAGGCGTGTGCCGAGGGTACGGGTTTGTGAAATGTAAGTGAGAATAAAATAACAGTCGGGGCGCGGGAGGCTCCTGTGTGGGATCACTTTAGCTCGCGTCACGGCGGTGGACGTGTTTTCCACCTTCGTAGGCTTTTAACTGTTACTGTGGCTTTGTCCTGTCCATGTACAGTACAGGCTCTCCTCAGGGATGCATTTGAGTCCCATGTTATTCACTCTCTACACTTATGACTGTGTGGCTTCCTTTGACTCTAATCGTATAATTAAATATGCTGACGACACGACTATCATCGGTCTGATCATGGGTCTGACCATGGGTCTGATCATGGGTCTGATCATGGGTCTGATCATGGGTCTGATCATGGGTCTGATCATGGGTCTGATCATGGGTCTGATCATGGGTCTGATCATGGGTCTGATCATGGGTCTGATCATGGGTCTGATCATGGGTCTGATCATGGGTCTGATCATGGGTCTGATCATGTGTCTGATCATGGGTCTGATCATGGGTCTGATCATGGGTCTGATCATGTGTCTGATCATGGGTCTGACCATGGGTCTGATCATGGGTCTGATCATGGGTCTGATCATCGGTCTGATCATGTGTCTGATCATGGGTCTGACCATGGTCTGATCATGTGTCTGATCATGGGTCTGATCAGTGTAAACGATGATTCCTGCTACAGAGCAGAGGTACAGAACGTGGTTGAATGGAGTAAAGAAAACAACCTCCTCCTGAACACTTCTAAAACTTGTGAACTGGTGATGGATTTTAGTCGTAATAACAGTCACGTGCCTCTTGTTATCGATGACTCAAGTGTTCAAATTGTGGAAGAGTGTAAGTTTCTTGGTCTGACTTTGTCTAAGGATCTGAACTGGAGCAAAAACACGACTAACATTGTAAAAAAGTCTCGACAGCGTCTCTTCTTTTTGCTGAAACTTGGAGAATTCACCCAGAACTCTAAGATTCTGTTGAACTTTTATCGCTGCACCATTGAAAGTCTTCTTGTCTCTCTGTCACTGTGGTTCGGAAACATCACATCACAAGAGAACTGTACACAGAGACCTGCTGTGCTGGAGACTCTCTATAAAAGCAGACTTTTAAATCGTGCTCTTCAGATCATTAAGTGATGTGTTTGAGCTGCTTCCATCAGAGCGGAGGTATCGCTCTGTTAGATGCAGTCTGTACGCCACGCTAAGAGCTTTTATCCACAAGCTGTTACCAGCGTGAACAATGCACTTTAAATCAGGCACTTTTAATATTTTTTACTTCAGCACTTGAGAGTGAGGTGAGAGTAGCCTTGGTCTGTGTTTTGTTCGGCGGTGGTGAGGGGATGGAGCTGCAGCAGGGCCTGTGCGGCGGGCGCGGGGGATGTGGGGCGGTCTTCATTCATTGAAGCGGCTGGTCCGGTGGTCGGAGCAGGGCAAAGCTGTAATGTGGTGGGAGTTCTGTCGCTCTTTCTTCTGAACATACGCTCACACTGGTGTATGAAAAATTCATATCATTAAAAAAAAACACCTGTGTCCAGTATGGAAAGCGTGTACCGCCCAGCCTCAGGAGGAGCTATACACCCTAAGGAACTCTCCTATAGCAGTTACTTTACAGATGTCAGCCTTCATGATGAGGGTCTGTTTCTATTTTAAGGCTTTTGGTTTATGTTTGTGAAACCTTTGGCTCCTAAATAAGTCTGTCTGCTTAATCACTTCAAAATACAACATTTTGTGAATATATATCATTTAGTCTACTACATGAGCGGGACGAGACAGGATTGAGAGTTTTGTCCCCTGTCAGTCTCACAAACTCACACACCAAAACGTCATTTGGTTAAAGCAGAATGGCGGAATAATTAGTTTTAGTTAATCAGGTAAAATTAAGAAAAAGGTTAGAACTAACATAAAGACAGAGGTAGGAGGTTGTTGTGGAGGTAGGACAACTCTATATCTGCTTCTTCAACTGTAACGCCGTCTATTTTTTGTCACGAGCACAAGTGCAAACACATCCTCAGCCAAGTTCATCAAATAAAAAAGGCTCTAGGTCTGGTCTGGCTCTAGGTCTTCGTCCCTGCAGCCAGAAGGTCACAGGTTCCACTCCCGTCAAACTAAAACTCAAACTCCAAACCCACAGGTGCAGATGTTTGCTCCAGAGACTCTGCAGGAGGGACATTTGAACAATCTAATGTGGTTCTGAACTCGTTTATCAGGACATTAAGATGAATAATCCGGTTTTAGAAGTTTAGAGACGTTTATATTGTCTGTGCGTGTGTCTGAAGTGATATTTTCTCGTTTTCCCACAGTCTGCGTCCGGCGCTTCACCTGCTGCGACATCGACACTTCCTCAGGTCCAGGACAGATCTGGTTCAGACTCAGAAAAACCTGTTATCAGATCGTAGAACACAGCTGGTTTGAGACCTTCATCATCTTCATGATCCTGCTGAGCTCCGGAGCTCTGGTGAGTCCCACAGAGTCCTGGTTTAGACCTGGTTTAGACCTGGTTTAGACCTGGTTTAGTCCTGCTTTAGACCTGGTTTAGTCCTGGTTTAGTCCTGGTTTAGTCCTGGTTTAGTCCTGGTTTAGTCCTGGTTTAGTCCTGGTTTAGTCCTAGTTTAGACCTGGTTTAGACCTGGTTTAGACCTGGTTTAGCCCTGTTTAGACCTGGTTTAGTCCTGGTTTAGTCCTGGTTTAGTCTGGTTTAGTCCTAGTTTAGACCTGGTTTAGTCCTGGTTTAGACCTGGTTTAGCCCTGGTTTAGACCTGGTTTAGTCCTGGTTTAGTCCTGTAGTTTAGTCCCTGGTTTAGACCTGGTTTAGACCTGGTTTAGTCCTGGTTTAGTCCTGTAGTTTAGTCCTGGTTTAGTCCTGTTTTAGTCCTGTTTAGTCCTGGTTTAGTCCTGGTTTAGACCTGGTTTAGTCCTTGTTTAGTCCTATAGTTAGTCCAGTTTTAATCCAGTTCCAGACCTGTTTTGAACCGGTTTTATACCTGTCTCTGCTCTCTTGTTCTCAGGCGTTTGAAGGCGTTTTAGCCCTGTTTTAGTCCTTTAGTTTAGTCCAGTTCCAGACCAGTTTTAGTCCTGCTTTAGTCCTATAGTTTAGACTGTTTTAGTCCAGTTCCAGACCTATTTTAGACCTGTCTTAGACCTGTTTTTGTCCTTGTTTAGTCCTTTAGTTAGTCCAGTTCCAGACAAGTTCCAGACAAGTTCCAGACCTGTTTTAACCGTTTTATACCTGTCTCCTGCTCTCTTGTTCTCAGGCGTTTGAAGGCGTTTTAGCCCTGTTTTAGTTCTTTAGTTTAGTCCAGTTCCAGACCAGTTTTAGTCCTGCTTTAGTCCTATAGTTTAGACCTGTTTTAGTCCAGTTCCAGACCTGTTCCAGACCAATCTCTGGTCTCGTTCTCAGGCGTTTGAAGACATTTTAGACCTGCCTCTAGTCTGTTTTCCACTTGATTTCGTTCTTGTTTTCTTCCTATAGTTTAGTCTGATAGCTTAGTCCAGCTTTAGTCCAGTTTTAGACCAGTTTTAGTCCAGTTTTAGTACTGTTTTAGTACTGTTTTAGTTCTGTTCCAGACCAGTTTCAGACCTGTTCTAAACCTGTTTTCTGATCCCCAGGAGTTCGAGGACATCTACATCGCAGCAGCGGCGCGTAGTCAAGACCGTTGTAGAATACACAGACTCTGTTTTAGTCCTGTTTGTAGTCTTGTAGTTTAGTCCAGTTCCAGACCTGTGTTAGTCCAGTTTTTGTCCTTGTTAGCCTGTAGTTAGTCCAGTTTTAGTCCAGTTCCAGACCTGTTTTAGACCAGTTTTATACCTGTCCTCGTTCTCAGGCGTTTGAAGGTGTTTTAGCCCCTGTTTTAGTCCTTTAGTTTAGTCCCAGTTCCAGACCTGTTCCAGACCCGTCTCTGGTCTTTTTCTCAGACGTTTGAAGCCATTTCAGTCATGTTGTAATCCTGTTTTAGACCTGTTTTCGTCCTTGTTTTTTCTTATAGTTTAGACCAGTTTTAGACCAGTCCCAGACCAGTTCTAGACCTGTTTTACTCCTATAGTTTAGTCCAGTTCAAACCTGGTTTCAGTCCTGTCTCTGGTCTCTCCTTAGGCGTTTTAAAGGTGTTCTAGACCTGTTTAAGTCCTGTTGTAGTCCTGTAGTTTAGACCAGTTCCAGACCTGTTCCAGACCTGTCTCAGACCTGTTCTAGACCAGTTCCAGACCTGTTCTAGACCTGTCTCTGGTCTCTGTCCTCAGGCGTTTGAAGACATCTACATCGAGCAGCGGCACGTGGTGAAGACCGTTCTAGAATACGCAGACTCTGTTTTCGTTCTGCTTTAGTCCTGTAGTTTAGTCCAGTTCCAGACCTGTCTCAGACCTGTTTTAGACCTGTCTCAGACCTGTTCCAGACCTGTCTCAGACCTGTCTCAGACCCGGTCTCTGGTCTCTTGTCCCCAGGCGTTCGAGGACATCTACATCGAGCCAGCGGCGCGTGGTCAAGACCGTCCTAGAATACACAGATTCTGTTTTAGTCCTGTTGTAGTCCTGTAGTTTAGTCCAGTTCCAGACTTGTTTTAGACCTGTCTCTGTCCTCTCTGTCCCCAGGCCTTCGAGGACATCTACATCGAGCAGCGGCGCGTGGTCAAGACCGTCCTAGAATACGCAGATAAGATCTTCACGTACGTCTTCATCCTGGAGATGATTCTGAAGTGGCTCGCTTACGGCTTCAAGAAATACTTCACCAACTACTGGTGCTGGCTGGACTTCCTCATCGTGGACGTGAGTCTTCTGTTGCCACGGCAACCTTTATGATCTTCTCTCTTGTGTCTTTGTCTAGTTCAGATATAACCTTCTGTCTCTCTTCTCTCCAGGTGTCTCTTGTGTCTCAGTTATAACCTTGTCTCTCTGTCTCTCTCTCTTGTCCTCAGGTGTCTCTCGTGTCTCTGTTATAATCTTGTCTCTTTTGTCTCCAGGTGTCTCTCGTGTCTCTCGTGGCAACACTCTGGGATATTCTGACTTCGCTGCGATTAATCTTTGAGACTTTACGAGCTCTGCTCCGCTCAGAGCTCTGTCCCGCTTCGAAGGAATGAGGTAAGAACAAATATTAAACTGTTCAGACCACAGAGCGTTCAGTCCCTCAGAATCTTCATACGTGAGAAGATTCCAGGACTGAGCTTCTGGTTCCTTGTCCTCCTTGGAAGAAAAGAGGTTCATGTTCGCTCTGACCCCTTCCAACAACCCAACCCAAGGTTAAGGTACACTTATTTCTCGTAGGAAATGTGTCCTCTGCATTGACCCATCCTTCAATACCTCTGGGGCATCTCCTCAGGAGCAGTGAGGAGGCTTGGTCAGGACTACCGTAGCTGGAGGATATTATCCTAACGTGCATGTTAATGAGGAGGCACTGATGTGACACTCGTACCATCCTGTGTCTGTGTTAGTTCACATGGATCTGAGTCTAGACTGTTTAGAAAGAAAACCCAATGGGACCATGTTTGAAGCTGTTACAAGCTTGGAGGAGGAGGTTCTGTACAAGGTCAACATGCTGCCTCTTCAGATTCTGTGGAGTTGTTCCAGGAGATGGCTGACTTGCTGTGGTGAGGAGCAGGAAACCATGGCACCGATGTTGTGAACTACACCAAAAAAGACCTTGTCCTGAAACGTAACTAAACTGCTCTTCACTCAGAGACACAAATAGTCTAAGGGGCCAAACACACCGCACGAGGATTTTGGAGCAAACGGCAAATGAAAGACGCCAGACTCGTTTCACTTACTCTTCTGTGGGTCAGGTCTTGCACACAGGACGCCAAAGCACCGAGCAGCCGCCCAGCTAAAGCCGCTCGTCAACCCAAAATACACTCTAAGTGTCTTTTTCCCACTCAAGGCTCGCACATTGAAGTGGTTTTCAATCAAATTTCACAGAAAATCTGTCTGTATTGATGCATTTTAAAGACTCCAGCAGCTCTAAAGCCCAACACACACTGATCAAACATCAAGAGGAGAAACTGACTCGGACTGACAGAGAGCTTACATTTCTGTTTTTACTTTCAAAACTCACTCATCTGACCTGACCAGCCCATAGAGATGATGAAGACAAACATATATGACTTAAGTGGAGTTGTTCTGAGCTGTGCTGCTGTGGACTTCCTCACAGAGACACAGAGGCATCAGCTGTAGTCGCTTCTCTTCCCTCACTCCTGGTGTGTTATCACTACGCTCTCCACTAAGAAGCTCGCTCACCAAGGGCGTGAGGTCGGTCTCTGTGTCACAAAGTCTGGTCTTGAGTCAAAGCAGAACCAGGCCTAAACCTTTGAGCTTTGTTTCTTGTTTTGTGTTTTTAGTTTCTTTCCTTCTTCTTTATCAGGTTGTAGTAAACGCTCTGATTGGGTTTTTGTTCCTCTTGTTAAATGTATTTTCTTTTCTTCCGTAGGTTGTGGTAAACGCTCTGATCGTGTTTTTATTCTTCAGGTTGTGGTAAACGCTCTGATTGTATTTTTCTTTTCTTCCGTAGGTTGTGGTAAACGCTCTGATCGGGGCCATCCCCTCCATCATGAACGTGCTGCTGGTCTGTCTGATCTTCTGGCTCATCTTCAGTATTATGGGCGTCAACCTTTTCGCCGGGAAGTACGGCCGCTGCGTGAACAGAACCGTCACCTCCACGACGCAGGGCTCGTCAACAACAAGACGGCCTGCCTGCACCTCAACAACTCCAACTTCTACTGGACCAAAGTCAAGGTTAACTTCGACAACGTGGGAGCGGGTTACCTGGCCCTGCTGCAGGTGGTGAGTACGAGACCTGGACCAGGACCTAGACCAGGACTGAGACCAGGACCAGGACCAGACCTGAGACAGAGACCAGGACCAGACCCAGACCTGAGACCGAGACCGAGACCGAGACAGAGACAAGACGGCCTGCTGCACCTCAACAACTCCAACTTCTACTGGACTAAAGTGAAGGTCAACTTCGACAATGTGGAGCGGGATACCTGGCCCTGCTGCAGGTGGTGAGTACGAGACCAGGACCAAGACCAGGACCAGACCCAGACCTGAGACCCAGACCCAGACCTAGAGACCTAAGACCGACGCAGAGACAGAGAAACAAGTCCAACTTCTACTGGACTAAGGTCAAAGTCAACGTGGGAGCGGGGTATCTGGCCCTGCTGCAGGTGGTGAGTACGAGACCCAGACCAGGACCAGGACCAGGACCAGACTCAAGCTGGGACTCTCGGTCCAGATCTTGGCGAGAGACCAAGGCTGAGACTGAGGAGAGAGAGAGAAGAGAGCTGAGACAGAGATTGAGATTGCAACTGGGACTGAATCAAGTCTAATGAAGGACAAATACAGTATTCAAATAATTAATTTAGTCTTCTCAGTTAAAGCCAAGCCCCGGTGATCAAAGATGGCGGCGCTGTGTGTCAGTGGCGTCCGTTGCCAATATGGCAGTTAGCTTTAGCCTTTTGCTAGCTGCGCTACAGGATGTGGAACATGTGCAGTTGTGTTTCCTCCAGAATTCTTTGTACGAGGAGCGGGACGAGCTCGAGCCGAGTGAATCCGAAGAAAGCCGAGAGGTAGCCGAAGCTAAAGCTTAAAAAGCCGTTTTATACGAAACTAAAACCTTTTGAACCGGAAAAAGTTTATGATGTGAATCTAAGTAAGAATCGCCACAAAGTCTGTCAGTTCTTAAAGCTGTAGATGTTGTTTCTGCTGAACACGGGTGGTTTGCGTTTGCTTTGAGCTCTAGGGAAACAATCCTTTCAGTCTGTAGATTTTCCCGCTGCAGGACCAATGGAGCGACCACTGGGGCTGATTTACAACGACTACAAGCAACAATACTGTATCAGATAATATAATAGATCCATGGTGTAAGCTCACTTTACAGCAAGTCTGAACCTGGTCCTACCCTTGCTCTCACTCTTTCCTGTTTCTCTGTTTCTCTCTATTTTTTCTCTCTCTCTCTTGGTCTTTTCCCTCCCCTCTCCCTCACTTTTCTCTCTCCCTCTCTCTTCCCTCTCTCTCTCTCTCTCCCTCTCTCTCTCTCTCTGTCTCTCTTCTCTCTCTCTCTCTTCCTCTCCTCTTCTCTCTCCTCCTTTCCTTCTTTCTCTCTTTCATTCTCTCTCTCTTTTTCTCTCTACCCCCTTTTTCTTCTTCTTCCATCCCTCTCTCTCTCTTGGTCTTTTCCCTCCCTCTCTCTTTCTTCTCTCTTTCCTCTCATCTCCTCTCTCTCCCTCTTTCCCTCTCTTCTCTTCTCTCTCTCCCTCTTCTCTCTCTCTCTTTCTCTTTCCCTCTCTTTCCTCTCCTCTTCTTCCTTCTCTCCCTCTCTTCTCTCTCTCTCTCCCTCCCTCTCTCTCCCTCCCTCTCTTTCCCTCTCTTCTCCCCCTCTTCTTCTTTTCCCTCCCTCTCTTCCTTCTCTCTCTCCCTCTCTTCTCTCTCTCTCCTTTCTCTTCTCTCTTGGTCTTTTCCCTCCCTCTCTCTTTCTTCTCTCTCTTCCTTTCTCTCTCCCTCTCTCTCCCTCTCTCTCTCTCCTCCCTCTCTCCCTCTCTCTCTCCCTCCCTCCCTCTCTTCTCTCCCTCTCTCTTTTCTCTCTTCTCTCCCTTCCTTCTCTCTCTCTTTTCTCCCTTCTCTCTTTCTCTCTCTCTCTCCTCCCTCTCTTCTCCCTCTTCCTTCTCTCTTCTCTCCCCCTCTTTCCCTTGCTCTCTCTTCTCTCCCTCCCTCCCTCTCTTCTCTCTCTTCCTTCTCTCTCTCTCTCCCTCTCTTCTCTCTCTCTTTCCTCTCCTCTTCTTCCCCTCTCTTCTCTTCTCTCTCTCCCTCTTCTCTACCTCTCTCTCCCTCCCTCTCTCTTCCTTCTTCTCTTCCCTCTCTCTTCTCTCTCTCCCTCTCTTCTCTCTCTTCCTTCTTCTCTTCCTTCTCTCTCTCTCTTTTCCCTCTCTCTCTTGGTCTTTCCTTCTCTCCCTCTCTCTACCTCTCTCTCCCTCCCTCTCTCTTCCTTCTTCTCTTCCCTCTCTTCCTTCTCTCTCTCTCTCTGGTTCTTTTCCCTCTCTTCTCTCTCTCTCCTCCCCCTCTCTCCCTCCCTCTCTCTTCCTTCTCTCTTCCTTCTCTCTCTTCTCTCTCTCCCTCTTCTCTCCCTCTCTCTCCTCTCTCTTCCTTCTCTCTCCCTCTTCTCTCCCTCTCTCTACCTCTCTCTCCCTCCCTCTCTCTTCTCTCTCTCTTCTCTCTCTCTTTCCTCTCCTCTTCTTCCCCTCTCTTCTCTACCTCTCTCTCCCTCCCTCTCTCTTTTCTCTCTCTGGTGTTGTATTTTTAGTCGTCGTGGGCAGTATAAAGTTCACATGTCGCTGTGTCGCTCTCAGAGGGAAAAGGCCACAAACAAGATGGTTTCACAAAGAAAAGAAAAGAAAAAGAAAGTCTGGAACACTCAGACTCTCACCGGGGCATCTGGTTTAATCCTCAGAGACACGTTTAGTTTTAATTTTCAGGACGTCACTCATGAAGCCTCTTTTTCTTTTAACTCATTTCATTTTGTGCAGATCATAGTTTATAAATTATAATAAAAGCTTGAGTCACAAATGTGAAATAGACAGACACATCTTTTACAGTTGGATCAGTTTTTAAGGACAGATCTTTTAACACAAACTTCATTCATCCTGCTTCTGTTTTACACAAGTGTCATTATGTTTACTGCTACACTGTAAGAAATTTCAGTGTAAAATAATGGTAAAATGCTGGCAGCTAGTAGCCAGCAAGTTACTGTTTATCTACAGCAGTGCTACCGTTATTTTACACTACAGTAACTTACTGTAGCTGTTATTACTGTGTTTACACAGTGGCTTATAGTTATTTACCAGTGTTACCGTAAATATCTACAACTTTACTTCTAGCCGCCCCCCAGAGCTGGTCTACCGGCTACAGCCGGAGGAGGGCCCCGGTATAGACCCAGCGTCCAGATCATTAGCAGAGAAGTTAAAACTGACTGCGGATTTGGAAATAATACCCACTATTTCTCGCCTCAAATGGTCTCAAAGTTTAGATTTGACTCTTATAAATAAAAATATTATAACTTTTAACTTACCCGGTAATGGCGCTGCCGCTTCCGTTTTTTCTGGACTCTGGCGTTTTGCTCTTGACTGCGCATGCGCTGATACATGTAAGTTTACAGCCCTACCGTTTTACTCATAGAAAGCAGTAGTTACTGTTATTTTACCAGGTAGAATCCCCCAAACGTCACAAATTACGGTGAATTAAAGTTTTTTTTGAAAAAACAGTGCTACTGTAGCAAATTTCACAGTTTTTTAACAGCAATTTCTTTCTTAATATATTTATTTATAAATAAACATTTAAAACATGAATAAACTGTGATGGGTCAGGCACAAAATGTCAGAACAAAACATTCATGAGAAATAACTTAATATTATTGATCTTTATAAGTTTTTATTGGAAAAACACGTCTTTCTCAGTAAAAACGAGCTTTGAGTCTGAAGATTAAAATATATATTTTTATATAAAAATTTTTAAATGAAACATATTATAAACTTTCTCTTTAATGTTCCCAAAAGCCATGTTCATTTAGTTTTGAAAAGGTTTGATAAAATGGAATTTAAAATCAAGATCGGTCAATCTGAAGAAGAAATGGTGATTATATTTTTTCAAATCTTAATTTCCGTTCTTTTGTGGTTTAAATCTGGTAGAACTTGGAGAAACAAATATTATGTTCTGTGTGAATAAATGAATATTTTATTTAAGTGTCATGCTCCAGGTGCAGCTCACAGGCGTTTATATCAGGGGTTCCCAAAGTGTGGGTCGGGGCCTTTAGAAGGATCAGTTCAAAATGTGTTTGACCAACTATGACTTGATATTTTATCTGTTTTTTTTATTCGAAGCATCATGTTTGACTGAAGTTTGGGTTCGTTAAAGTTGACCTATTATGTCCAATTCACTTTTCTAAGATGTTCACCTAAAAAAAAGGCCTTTCTTTTTCTAACGGCCGTTGTAGCTACAATATTTGCTCGAGCTGCAAAATCTACTCGGGCAGTTTCCGTCGAGGGTTGATGACGTCACTGAGATAGTTAAACAGTTTTTTCTGCTAATAAAATGAATTTATTGACATTAAAATACCATTTTAACGTATGTTTTTAACTTAGTGTGCTTTTTTTATTTTTTCAAAAATATACATTTTGAAATTATTATAACGCAAGTTTTTAAACTAGTGTTCTGTTCAGAGACAGTTGGGCAGAACTTCGGGTTGGAAATGCTGTTATCATTACCTACAATTTATTGATAAATAATTGTCCTAACACTTGAACACGTGTCTAGACTCTTTAATCTGTGTTACATACAAACAAATGGTATTTTTGGCTAGAATTTAATTTATCAGCATTAGTAACAATGGCGCTGCTGCAGTTTATAAAGAGTCCACTAGATGTCACTGTTACAAGTATTTGTCTTTGCTGATTGACGAGAAGAACCGATTAAAGATCAAAGCTATCTAAGATTTATTGAATGGATGTCGTAATTTAGTTTAAAAGTATGATATTACAATGATAAAAATACAATAACCACTACTCTATGTACAGCCAATCAGAGCGCAGCATGACTCTACAGCCAATCAGAGCGCAGCATGACTCTACAACCAATCAGAGCGCAGCATGACTCTACAGCCAATCAGAGCGCAGCATGACTCTACAACCAATCAGAGCGCAGCATGAGTGTACAGCCAATCAGAGCGCAGCATGACGTTTCGCTTGTGCTAACGTGGTGCTACCCAAGCTAGCGAAATATAATAATTTTCAAAGTTCTGTTTTTATATAACAAAGCTAAATTATGCTAACACTGATCATAAACAGCAAGTAAAATATCGATTTTCTCGAGACTAAGCTCAAATATAGTTCGTTGTCGTCATGAAAGTGCGACCCGAGTAGATTTTGCAGCCCGAGCAAATATTGTACCTACACCATCCTTCGACATTCATGTACTCAAAGTTATATTTGGATTCAGTTACATTTTAAAATGAAGTCCTGATCACACAGGACAGTCTGGTCACTGAAGCTTCTGAACGCTGGTTTACGTGGGCGGAGCTAGAACGCTGGTTTACAGGGGCGGAGCTAGAACGCTGGTTTACAGGGGCGGAGCTAGAACGCTGGTTTACAGGGGCGGAGCTAGAACGCTGGTTTACAGGGGCGGAGCTAGAACGCCGGTTTACAGGGGCGGAGCTAGAACACTGGTTTACAGGGGCGGGGCTAGAACGCCGGTTTACAGGGGCGGAGCTAGAACGCCGGTTTACAGGGGCGGGGCTAGAACGCTGGTTTACAGGGGCGGAGCTAGAATGCCGGTTTACAGGGGCGGAGCTAGAACGCGGGTTTACAGAGGCGGAGCTAGAAGCCGGTTTACGTGGGCGGAGCTAGAACGCTGGTTTACAGGGGCGGAGCTAGAATGCCGGTTTACAGGGGCGGAGCTAGAACGCTGGTTACAGGGGCGGAGCTAGAACGCTGGTTTACAGGGCGGAGCTAGAACGCTGGTTTACAGGGGCGGAGCTAGTACGCTGGTTTTTTTTTAAATATTTCAGAAATTGGATTGGCTTTTAATAAAAATGTTCCCTTCTAAATTAGGCCTACAAAAAAACATTATTTTATTTTTTTATTTTTAAACATTATGTATATTGATCAGTAATTTATCTTTTGTTCATTGTAAAACACAAATTGATCTAAAACAGCTGAAAATAGAAAGTGATTTCCTGTTCAAAACTGCAGATCTGATAAGCCCCGCCTCTTCACTGATAGCCCGCCTCTTCACTGATAAGCCCCGCCTGTAACTGTGAGAAGAACATATTTTAAATAACGAATTATTATAGTTGTAAAGTGTCTCTGGGACAGTTTTGAACCATCATTTTGACTTTTAATCTATTGAATTATACCAAGTAAATCCAGACAAGTGGGCGGGGCTAGGTGGTAGGTGAGACACTTGAGCTGCAGCTGAAGAACAAAACAAGATTACTCAAACATGCAGGAATCGATTCAAATATAACTTTGAGTAAACTAATGATGAAGGAGCCTTAACTAACCTTTTAAATCTGGCCTCGTCTCCATGGAAACACACATCTTTTTCTTGTGTCCAGGCGACGTTCAAAGGCTGGATGGAGATCATGTACGCCGCCGTGGACTCCAGAGCTGTGAGTACTTTTACTTTCACTGTCAGCAGGGGTGTAGCACCAAATTCAGGGCCCCAGGTACAATTTTTGTCGATGGGCCCCCTTTTGCATAATCTGTTTAATATTTTAGTCCACTCTTGTGTTTTTCTATTTGTGTTTTATTTCCTTCTAGAATGTTGATTAATGTATAATGTTGCAGTCTTCAGCAGATCAAAAAGAATCCTTTGTAATGCTACTTTTTATTTTTTATTGCCATATTTGACTACAAAACAAGACCTTTAGGTGTTTTTTTTGGTGTTTTTTTTGTGTCAATACCGCTGGGTTGAAAGCACTGTACCTCCGCGCATTACGCACAGCATTTGCGGAGCGCCGTTTGTTACGATATGTGAACCAGCCCACCGTTGTGAAGCTAAAGGTTTGCCCTGCAGGATTTAGTCAGTCTTTACGGGTAAATTTTGTGACGTATTTTACGTCATCATTGTGCAAACACAAGGAGCAGTGCGTAAGGATGACGTAGCATGAAGAGCGTTTGTTGTGTTCAAAGGGACGTACAGACGAACGCGGCGGCATAGAAGCATGTATTTGGTCTCGTTTTGGTAGCTAAGAATGAGAGGAAAAGAATGACACCCAACATGGCAGCTTCCAGTAAAAGGAAAGCGCTTTCATTACCCGGAGAAAAGTTGCAATGGTTTAGTTTTTATGGACTTTTTTACAGAAGAGAAACACTGTTTGCTGGATTATTTCTTCCGGAGGATTTACTTTTGGGAAAATACAAGTGGATATTGTTTTTTCTGCCAGATATCACGGACTAAATGAGTGCAGTTGACTGTGGATTGACTCAGACCAAGTATGGAAAAATC
>JBBPFD010000243.1:76817-93665 GCA_038363315.1 Mugilogobius chulae | reverse complement strand
TCTATGGTGTTCAGCGGCCCGGCGCACGACGCGGCCTAGGAGGTACCGCGTAACACCCGTCCCGTCGCGCCGACTTCCGCCCGTCCCCCCTTAGGCCATGACCATCCCCTGGCCCGCCCGCCCCGCCGCCCAGCCCCACCCGTCCCTAGCACCCTCCCCTGGCGGGGCACTGACGCCGAATGCTGCGTGGCGCGACTACGATCTGCATCGGTGCTCCCCCCTGTGTCCGAGCCATGCACGGAGGCATGGCGTCATGGGCCGGCCGCCGCCGAGTGCCCCCCGTACGTCCTCGCCCGAGCCGCATCTGGCCCGCTACCGCACCGGTTCAGGTAGCGCCCGCCCCCCCTACCTTGCGTCCTCAGTCGTGACCGCGTGCAGGTGTTTACACTGGAGCCAGCTCACCACCTCCGGACCGGTCCGCACCCTCCAGGAGAGGGAGCTGGCCCCGCCTTGCGTCCGGCCTGCCGCCGGGCTGCCGGTCCCGCGCCGCGGCTCCGATCGCGCCCTTCGGGTCTCCACAATGCGCGCGCGGCACCGGCGGCGACGCTCGCTTGGCTGACTGTTCATGCGCGGTCCTGCCCGTTGCGCTAGATCACGACGACCCTGAGGAGGAAACAGGAAGAAGGTGAGTAGTGAGGGGCAATCAGAGAAGAGATTGAGGAGGAAACAGGAAGAGGTGAGGTGTGGGGAGCCAATCAGGAAGAGTCTGAGGAGGAAACAGGAGGAAGAGGTGAGTGTGAGGGAGGGAGAGAGAGAAAAGAAGAAGAGAGAGAAAGAGAGGAGAGAGAGGAAGGAGAGAGAGCAGAGAGAAGAGAAAAGAGAAAAGAAGAGAGAGAGAGAAAGAAAGAGAAGAGAAAGAAAAAGAAGAGAAAGGGGGGAGAAAGAGAAAAGAGAGAGAGGGGGAGAAAGAGAAAAAAGGAGCAGAGAGGGGAGAAAGAAGAGAGAGAGAAAGAGAGAGGGGGAGAGAGAGAAAGAAGGAGGAGAGAGAGAGAGAAAAAGAACAGAGAGAGGAGAAGAAAGAAGAGAGAGAGAATAGGGGCGAGGGAAGAGGTTGTGAGAGAGAAGAGAGAGAGGGAGAGGGAGAGAGAAAAAAGAGGGAGAAAAGAGGGAGAGTGAGAGGAGAGAGAAAGCAAGAGAGAGAGAGAGAGGGGGAAGAGGAGAGAGAGAGCAGGAGAGAGAGAGAAAGAGAGGAAGAGAGAGAGGGGAGAAGAGAAAGGAAATAGAAAAAGAAGAGAGAGAAGAGAGGAGGAGAGAGAGTAAAAAGAAGAGAGAGAGAGAGGAAAGAGAGGAGAGAGAGGGGAGAGAGAGAGAGAGAAGAGAGAAGAGAGAGAAAAGAAGAGAGAGGAGAGAGGGAGGAGAGAAGAAAAGAAGAGGAGGAGGGAGAGGGAGGAGAAGAGAGAAAAAGAAGAATGAGAGAGAGGAAAGAGAGGAGAGGAAGGAGAGAGGAGAGAGAGATGAGAGAGGTAGAGGATAGAGAAGAGAGAGAACAGTCAGAAATGTCGACATACAAAAGGTTCTAAACATGACTATCTTATTCTTTCTATGACAGTGGTCACTTTCTCTTTCTTTCTTCCTCTTTTCATTCTTTCTCTTACTCTTTCTTTGTCTCTCTCTCTTTCTTTCTCCACCTCTCGCGTACAGTGACAGGAAGAGAGTACGCCACGCACCTCTTTTCTCTGTTCTCCCCTCTCTCTGTTTCCTCTCTTTCTTTCTCTCTCTTGCTCTATTCTCCACTCTCCTCTCTCTTCTCTCTAACCCTTTCTTCCCTCTCTCTCTTCAGGTTTCTGCGACGGTGATCCTTCTCTTCTTTCTTTCCTCCTTAACTCACTCTCTTTTCTTTCTCCCTTCTCTCTCTTCTTATCTCTAACCCTCTCTTCCTCTTTCTTCTTTTACTCTCTTTTTCTTCTCCTTCAGGTTTCTGCTACGGTGATTCGCTGTTTCTCTTTCTTCTCCTCCCTTCCCTCCCTCCTTCTCTTTTCTCTTCCCTTCCCTCTCTCTCTCTATGCCTCTTTCTCTCTCTCTCCTTCTTTTTTCTCTCTCTCTTTTCTCTCGCTCCCTTTTTCTCTCTTCCTTTCTCCCGTCTCTCTCTCCTTCGTTTTTCTTCTTCTCTCTCTCTCTTCTCGCTTCTTCTTCCGTCAGGCTTCTTTGCACGTGATCCAGCGCTGCTCCTCTCTTCTTCTCTCCTCCCTCTCTTCTTCTTTCTTTCTAACCTCTTTCTCTCTCTCTCTCACTCTTCTCTAACCTGTCTCTCTCCTCCCTCTGTTTCTCTTTCTTTTAACTCTTTCTCCTCTCTCTCTCACTCTTCTCTAACCCTTTCTCTCTCCTCCCTCTCTTTCTTCTTTCTCTCTAACTCTTTTCTTTCTCTCCTCCAAGTTTCTACGACGGTGATCCAGCGCTGCTTCCTCTCCTCTCTCTTTCTCTCTCTCTCCTCTTTCTTTCTCTCTCCTCTTTCTCTCTCTTTTCTCTCGTTCTCTCTTCTCTAATCCTTTCTTCTTTCTCTCTAACTCTTTCCTCTCTCTCTCTCCTCCAGGTTTCTCGACGGTGATCCAGCGCTGCTTCTCTCCTCTCTCTCCCTCTCTCTCTCTCTCTCTCTCTCCTAACCCTTTCTTTCTCTCTCCTCTTTGTCTCTCTCTTTCTCTCGTTTCTCTCTTCTCTAATCCTTTCTTCTTTCTTTCTAACTCTTTTCTTCTTCTCCTCCAGGGTTTCTGCGACGGGTGATCCAGCGCTGCTTCTCTCTCTCTCTCTCTAACCCTTTCTTTCTCTCTCTCTTCTCTAACTCTTTCCTCTCTTCCCTCCAGGTTTCTGCGACGGTGATCCAGCGCTGCTTCCGCCGACACCTGGTGCGGCGTCAGGTCCAAACGGGCGTCGTACCTCTACCGTCAGATGGCCACGCCCCACTCGGCGCTGGAGGAGGCCGGAGCTCCGGCCTGTTTGACGGACAGGACGCCCCGGAGAGGGAGGGGCTTATCGCTCACATGATGAGGGAGAACTACGCCGCCGGTCTGTTCGGCTTCGAGCGCTGCAACGACGAGCTGAGCGCCGGCGCGGTGAGCTCGGCCGGCGTCATCTCCTCGCCGCCATCGTACGACAGCGTGACCCGGGCGGCGGCGGAGGAGGAGGGCGGCGTTACCGGGGCGACGGCCAATCACAGCGTCACGAGGGAAGCAGCGGACGAGAGCGACGGTCAGATCTACGACGGCGTGAACGGTGCAAACGGAGGGATTCAGAGCGCCAACCTGCTGTCGGTGCCCGGGTCCAGTCTGCTGTCTGTGCCCGCTCCGTACGACCGTCCCGGCGCGAAAGAACCCGCCGCCGCGCCCGTCTTTGCGCCCGCTTCTACGCCCGCTTCTACGCCCGCTTCTGCCCGCGCCGCCGATCAGACAGACGTGTGCGTTTCTGTGTCAAAGGACAAACTTCCTCCTCTAGATCCCGCCTCCTCCTCTTCCTCCAAGGACACGCCCCTCCTCGCTCAACCTGCCAATCAGCTGTCTCCGCGCGCGCCGGGACCCGCCCACAGAGCCACGCCCCCCCGTTCGCCCGTCGCCGCGGAGACGCAGCAAAAGCCCCGGCACAAAGCGGATTCTTCGTCGACAAATCAGGAAAACGGACCTTAGTCGCTCGAACGCGCCGCAGAAACACCCAGAGTTTTACTTTTTAAACATTTACAACATTTAAGACATTAAATAAAAACATCTAAAACGTTTAAAGCTGCACAAAACGATGTCACAGGTTCGAGCTTTAGGTTTCACTTTGTAATAAAATAGTTCAAGTCACAAACGCAATAATGAAATAAGTTTATGTTCCTGCACTTTTAGAGAAAATATAAATAATCAAACTAAACTCAGCAGTGTTAACGTTTAGAGAAATAATAAATGTTTTAGAAAAATAATACTCCTGAAAAGCAATACATGTGAGATTTGTACAAATACATTTAAAATAAACAAAAAAACATGTTCAAATCTACATGAATAAAAAGAATAAATGATGTCACTTTTCAGCTTTTTAAAACACAAAACACTTTTACAAAAGGAATTCTGAAGATTAAATAAATAAAGATGCTTCGATATATCGGCTTTTTAAAAACACCCTAACTACCTTAATATTCATAATTACACATGACAGCAGAGATGGTACAAATACTGACGCTCACTACTCAAGTAAAGTACACTTACTTAAGTACAAAAAGTAAAAAGTACAACCACACTAGTCTCAGTTAAAACTACTCGAATATTCTACATTTGTAGCTTATTTCACTTTTTTTCAGAGATTGAACTTGACTTAAATTTGCCAATGAAGTGAGTAAAAATATTTTCCTTCAATAGCAAATAATTTGACTTGAAATAAGAACAAATGTATTGAAACAAGGCAAAAAACACATTGAGACATCAAGCAAAACATCTCAACCAAATAAACACCAAAAATTAATGTTAAAATTTAGATTTTAAGATTTTTATTTTTATGTATTTATTTTTTTCAGAGCATAAAGTTGGTTTGTGAAGTGTGAGTCGGGCTTTACAGTGAATTATTTATAATTCATCTGACTTTATTTGTTCTCAAAGGTTTAATAAACCTAATTTTAAAAGGAAAAACAAAGTTTATGGGCTTACAAAGTAACTAAACTGTTTATAAAATATAGGTAGTAGAAAGTTCAGATATTTTTGGAAAAAATGTAAGAAATAAAAGAAAAACGTCAGTAAAGTACAGGAACTCAAGAAAATACTTTACTCTGCATAACTCATATTCTTGCAAAATAAAAGCATTTGAAAGGAGTGAGTGGAAGTATAAACTTTTCCACATGTCAGGTTCACACAACTTCCAAGAATAAACATTTAAACCTGTTATTTTTGTTCAAATGAGAATCGACATCGACACATGAGCTTTTCTACACCTAATCAATCACCAAACTAACCATTAGCTGCAGCTTTACTATTCTTACATATTGATCATCAAATCTATAAGCTCGTCCCAAACTATCGGAGCATCTTTATTGATTATTTCATATTTTAAACTCTTTATTTCTGCTTTAAATGATAAGTTCTAATGAAACTGAGAGAAAAGCTGAACACCAGAAGAAAGCACAGGTTCCTGTCGTTGTGGAGGGTCCTGTTGTTGTGGAGGGTCTGACTCAGGAAACGTAGAAATCCCTTTATATCGAGGCTTAAAGTGTCTCTGCTGCACAAACAGATTTATGCCTTAAACATTTTCAGTTTCACACTTTCAGTTTGTAAAAGTCTCTTTGTTCAACAGAAATAACGTGACCTCACTCTTTAGAGATTAAAGTGAGTCTAATAACAGGAATGTTCTGAAAGACCCAGTCACACACAATAAACATGTAACACTGCTTTTCTAATAGAACATCTGCTCCTGGAACGCCTGTCGACATAAACCCATTGAGATCAGACCAAACACAGACAGAAAGAATCCGTCTCAGAGCAGATCATGAACAGTCCTGTGTGTTTTCTCTGTAGTGGTCAGATTAGTGACACAGGCGTCTGCAAAGTTTAACAATAAAAGAACCAAATCAGATCAAATCAAAGTCAGAAAGAGACACAACTGTAGTTTTGTACAATAGCCGTTAGCCGTTAGCATTAGCCGTTAGCATTAGCTGTTAGCATTAGCTGTTAGCATTAGCCGATATCATTAGCCGATATCATTAGCCGTTAGCATTAGCTGTTAGCATTAGCCGTTAGCATTAGCCGTTAGCATTAGCCGTTAGCATTAGCCATTAGCATTAGCCGTTAGCATTAGCCGTTAGCATTAGCCGTTAGCATTAGCTGTTAGCATTAGCCGTTAGCATTAGCTGTTAGCATTTGCTGTTAGCATTAGCTGTTAGCATTAGTCGTTAGCATTAGCTGTTAGCATTAGCTGTTAGCATTAGCCGTTAGCATTAGCCGTTAGCATTAGCTGTTAGCATTAGCTGTTAGCATTAGCTGTTAGCATTAGCTGTTAGCATTAGCTGTTAGCATTAGCGATAGCATTTAAGTTGCCACATACAGTATTAAATTGATAGAAATATTTTGAGGCTGATATTTGGATTTTTTTTTTTTTTTTTTTTTTTTTTGCACATCGGCCACATTGGCTTTATTTTGGACACTGCAAAAAGTGAAATCAAAAGAACTTGAAACAAAACCACCAGGTTAATCACGTTCTTACGGCACTGGAGATAATTTCACTGAAATCAGGTAAGGTAAGATAATTGGTAAGATAATTGATCAAACAGTTGTTTGAACATTCATGAGCCCAGTAGAGCTGCTCTCACTGATCAGCTCAGAGTTAGTTTTGGAGAGAAATGATACAGTTTGTTTTTGCTGTTTTGAGAAGGAACACTTTCTTGAATTCTTTAAAATGTTCTGTAATGAGCATAAACATGGAATTCATTAAACAATCAGACAAAAGAATAGTTTAGATTTAGATAGACTCTTTCTTCTAAGCTGTGTTTTATAACTAAAATAAGAAAATCAGCCTCATATCGGCCCAAGAAAAAACCCATAAATACAAACAAGAATCTTGTCTCAGACTTAAAATATCACCAAACATAACTTCAGACTGTTACATAAATCAATACATATCGGCCGATACTGATACTGGAACCGATACTTAACCCTTTCTCCATCGGCTGTGCAGTTTATAAAGAAAAGAGCTGCAGATAAACGAGTCAGAGCTGTATTTCTGTTGAACACCAGACTTTCACCTAAAACACAAACATTAAACACTAACAGTCCAGATTCTCTTTTAAATCGACCTAAACGTTTGTAACCTTCCAGAGAATTGTAAAAATAAAGCACATTTCCATCTCCAACCATCACAGAATCAAACAAAAGCAATAAACCTCCACTTTAGTTTTTGTACTTTTCTCTTCTGGACGACGTTTAGTTTCGTTCTGTGCAAACTTTCCCTCGTCACCGGATCAAAAAAACATAAAAAAACAGCAATAATGTGTCTGCGAAGCGTGACTAACTGGGTTTTTGCACAACTGAAGGGCTTTCGGACTTCGGCCTCAGGAGAAAATAAAAAAAAACGTGAAAATGCTGCAAATCCACTCGAACGTGAGCAATAAGTCATTTCAGTCAAAACGACACGAGAACTAAACACTTTCCAGACGATTTCACTTCAAACACGAGGCTTTGGTTGATTTATTTATGTTTATTTATTTATTTAATGAGGCTTTGAGTCTCGTTTGAGAAAGTGAAAACGTCTGAAAACGTCGTTAAAACTGTAAAAAGTGACACGAAGTTCAAATGTGTTGGATGAAGAGAGTTTTGATGAGCTGAGCAGATTTGACTTGACAATAGACCCGTTCAGAGCCTACGTCATTTTGGGGGCGGAGCCGCACGGGTGCCCTCCGCAGAGTTTCCCCATAAGTTTCTATACTAAACGAGTCAGCTGTACTAACGATATTAAACGGTTAGAAAACTTAACAATGACTTCAAACGCAGCTCTGACCATTCCTAATGTGTTCCTTGGGTTTGCACCAGTGACACATTTTATAACTCGGGATTTTTTCGGGCTAATTAGCTTACTGCTAAAATCTATAGAAATAATGAGGGATCACCATCAAAACAAACACATGGCCTCAGAGTCATGTAAGTATATCCTCTGAGTCTTTTATACAATAATCTTCTGTAGAAATCAGCACAAAATAAGCCACAGGTGCAGTTTACTGTGACTCTAATTCTCCACTGATAATTGATAAATAATTAACACAACTTGCACAAAAATCTTAAGTAATGTCACGTTAACTAACCTCCTGTACTTTTCTGCAAATTACGTCGTTAAACTCATCAAGGGATATGTATGATCAAAGCTTTTCTCTTCTGCACATGAGTTTTCCATCAAATATAAGTAAATATCAGACACTTACTAACGTCATGCTAACATTCAGTAGATAACTGTACATGGATCTGGAGTCACTTGCTGTTCGTTGAATTGAGTTTTAAAGAGAGTTTTGCGATTTTTTAATGAAAATGCACCTGCGTAGCTTGGAAAGCCTGAGACTGGGCACCACTCAGGGCTCCAGTTAGCGCGCGCAGCCATCTTTGTTTACTAACAGTAAATGGGTCTATGCGCCCGAGTACACGGACCTTTGAGGAGTCTGCGCGGGTCTGTAGAAAGAATCCACATGAAGTCTAGTTTTCCTGGAGACCGCAGCCGTCTGATGACTGTACGAGCGTTCTCAAGGGAATTTACATGAACCCGACTGACTTTGGCCAAAACCAGACCACATTAACTGCATCTGGTGCAGGGGTCGGCAACCTTTAATGTTCAAAGAGCCATATCGGACCAAAAAAACAAAAACTAAATCTCTCTGGAGCCTGATATAAGCCTTACAATGAATACAACACATGCTGTAAGTGTTTTATCATCATGTTATCAAAATGAGAGGGTGCACAGTGGCAGAGTGGTTAGAGCTCTGGAGGTCGTGGGTTCGACTCCCGGGTCGGACCATATCAACATCTCACGATCTCTCTGGTGGAGTTTGCATGTTCTCCCCGTGTCACCGTGGGTTTTCTCCGGTTTCCTCCAAAGACATGTATGTTTAGGTTCATTGGGCATCACTGTAAATGTCCCTTAGTGAGTGAATGAGAGAGTGAATGGTTGTCTGTCTAACTCTGCGACGAGTTGGCCACTGTCCAGGGTGTTCCCCGCCTAAGGCCCAAAGTCACTGGGATAGGCTCCAGTCACCCGCGACCCCTAACGGGATTAAGCGGTAGAAAATGAATGAATGACTATCAAAATGAGAAGTCGCTACAAATACAAAATTAGCTTTAATGATTACCTTATTACCGTAGAACAACTTGCTCTCGCACAAGCCAAAATACACATATGAGGAGAAAGAAACGTGTATACGTCGCACCGGACGACCAGTGGCACTTTTATAATTATAATTCGACATCATGAACAGACGCAGGACACGTTTGTCAGTCCCGCTCCTCTTCATGTCCTTTAAGACACGGAGATGGAAAAAAACAGTGTAATGCATCTGAAAATCTAAATCTAGTTGTTTTCTAGTGTTTAACCTCATTCTTACCTTGATTGTGTCTTTTAATAAATCTGGTTTTGGTGATCACCATGGTAACGCTCAGGGGCGGGGCTTTGGCTCACATCAAAGACAAACTGTGTAGTGAGGATTTGTTATGGCTCTACCTGTTTCCTCCCGCGGCTTTTCTTTGTCCCGATTCAAGCGCGTGTTTCTCCGCTCTTGGCCACAGAATGTGTGAGCTCTGTCTGTTTGCTTTAAAGTGCGTGAGCTTAGTTTCTCCGCTGTTGGATGAGGAGCACGTATACCGTGTCTGTCTGATTTGGAGTGCTTGTATTTCACGGCTGTACAGACACGTGAAGCGCGTTGTGACTTCCGTAGAGTCCGGAACATTAAAGAGCGTGCGTGTTTCATGGAGTCTCTGCTCATGAAGGCGATAACGCACCTGAAAACCAAGCGGTGCCACTGAAGTGATCATAAAAAAGACTCGCGCTATTGTATCTCACAGTGGATCATACATTCCGCGCATTATTCTCTTCATTTGTAGGCCTATAAAAGACACTTCACATAACCAGGCAGGGCTTCGCGATCGACTCCTCCTGCCTCCGAGAGCTACCGGTGGCTTACGATCGACGTATTGAGCACCTCTGCTTTAGATTGTGAGGGCCCCTATGAGGTTCCTTTGCTCCAGGAATCCAAATTACTATCGACAGGTTCTGGTTCTGTTTCCCCAGAACAGTTTTGAACAGTGTGTTTGAAGCTTTGGCCCTGGAAGCTCCAAAAACAGACAAATCTTCGTATCTATCGTGTCTTTGTCAAATCTGCTCAGCTCCAAACTCCTGATTCCAACACATAAAACTGTGTGTGTGTTCTTTTGTACAGTTTGTTCTCTCATCCTCATCAATCACTCATTCTTCTGATTCTCCAAAAACGTAAAACTCTGGTGTTTCTGTCGACGAAAACGGAAAAACGCAAAAAAAACAAACTGCTCGTGCACTGAATGTTCTCGAGATGATGTCATGTTTCTGAGGAAAAACTCAACAGACTTTTACTACCTTTAAACTGAAAAAGAACTTTACGGAAGCTGCACAAAACGAGGAGAGAACAGCCTGGAACGATCCGAGGACAGACTCTGGAACGTTCTGGGGATTCTTCCGAGAACAGACTCTGGAACGTTCTGAGGATTCTTCCGAGGACAGACTCTGGTTTTTGTGACTCTGACAAACTCTTTCAGACACTATCGTAATCGTTTTTAGCTCTGGAGGGTCGTGCCTTCGCAAACGGACTTTAAACTCAACGCGACGTCATGTTTAGTGTAAAACTTTAGCTTCGGTTCGAGCGGTTCTGCAAAGCGGCCTCACACGAACGTCACACGCACGAATACGAACGTCACACGCACAAATACAAACACGAACGTCACACGCACAAACACAAACGTCACACGCAAAAAAACACAAATACAAACGTCACAAACACAAACGTCACACGCACAAATACCAACGTCACACGCACGAATACGAACGTCATACGCACGAATATGAACGTCAGACGCACAAAAACAAACACGAACGTCACACGCACGAATATGAACGTCACACGCAAAAAACACCAACGTCAGGCGCACAAACACCAATGTCAAGACACGATTTTAGATTTTTAGGAGAAGAACACGAGGCTTAGAAACAAATACGAACATCACACGCACGAACACAAACACTAACGTCGGACGCACCGAATATGAACGTCAGACGAATAAAAACAAACACCAACGTCACACGCAAAAAAACATGAACGCACGAACACAGACGTCACACGCACGAATACGAACGTCACGCACGAATACGAACACCAACGTCACACGCACAAATACAAATATTAACGTCAGACGCAAATAAAAAAACATGAACGTCAGACGCACGAATACGAACGTCAGACGCACGAATACAAACATCACACGCACGAAAACACAAACACTAACGTCAGACGCACGAATACAAACATCACACGCACGAAAACACAAACACTAACGTCAGACGCACGAATACAAACATCACACGCACGAATACCAACGTCACACGCACGAATACCAACGTCACACGCACGAAAACACAAACACTAACGTCAGACGCACGAATACCAACGTCACACGCACGAATACCAACGTCACACGCACGAATACAACGTCACACGCACGAATACCAACATCACACGCACAAATACAAATACGAACGTCACACACACGAATACCAACGTCAGACGCACGATACAAATACGAACGTCAGACGCAAATAAAAAAAACATGAACGTCAGACGCACGAATACCAACGTCACACGCACGAATACCAACGTCACACGCACAAATACCAACGTCACACGCACGAATACCAACGTCACACGCACGAATACCAACGTCACACGCACAAATACAAATACGAACGTCACACACACGAATACCAACGTCAGACGCACAAATACAAATACGAACGTCAGACGCACGAATACAAATACGAACGTCACACACACGAATACCAACGTCAGACGCACGAATACAAATACCAACGTCAGACGCACGAATACAAATACCAACGTCAGACGCACGAATACAAACGTCAGACGCAAGTAAACACCAACGTCAGGCGCACAAACACCAATGTCAAGACACAATTTTAGATTTTTAGGAGAGAAGACACCGAGTTTAGAAACAAACACGAACGTCACACGCACGAACACAAACACTAACGTCAGACGCACGAATACAAACACTAACGTCACACGCAAAAAACATGAACGTCAGACGCACAAACACAGACGTTGGACGCACGAATACGAACGTTACACGCACAAACACAAACACTAACGTCAGACGCACAAAAACAACACGAACGTCGCACGCACGAACACCAACGTCACACGTAAAAAAACACCAACGTCAGGCGCACAAACACCAACGTCAGACGCGCGAATACGAACGTCACACGCACAAACACGAACACGAATGTCACACGCACGAACACAAACACCAACGTCTGACGCACGAATGCAAATACGAACGTCAGATGCACGAATACCAACGTCAGACGCAAAAAAACACGGACGTCAGACACGATTTAGAGTTTTAGGAGAAGAACACGGGGCTTAGAAACAAATACCAACGTCACACGCATAAAAACGCAACATCAGATGCACAAACACGACAGGATTTAGAGTTTTAGAAGAAGAAAACAATATTTAAGTCCAGACGAGAGGCAGTAGGTTTAGTTTAAAGTGTTTTAGGAGCTTCTTATTTCAACATTTACACTGCAGATAAACCGAAACAGAAACACAACCGTTTGGAGAGAGTTCTGGTGTCAAACGTGTCAGAGTTTGGTTTGTTCAGACGCAGGAGCTGTGGTTGCCAGGTAAAACATCCATATCGAGTGTTTGGGACTGTAATCTTTCTGTTAGACGGGTGGGCAAGTCTTTTTACCTGAGAGTCGAGGGTCACAACATTGACATTAACTGGTGATTTGATGAGAAAACATTAATATTTAACTCTGATCTCGCAGATTCATTTTGAACTTTGTGCCACATTCTCTTAACTTTACCGTTTTACGATTAATCCAAAAAAATAAATGAACTTTCATGACTTCCACTTTATTATCAGAAAGAAGTGACTTTTTCTTGTGCTATGATGAGTTTATTATCATTAAATTATCATATTTTTCTGGCACAAAAACATTTATTTTAAAGCTTCGGCTTTATTCTCATCACATTGTGAGTTTAACTTTTTCAGATTTTTACAGTTTAAATTTAAATGAACATTATTAAACATTAATGCTCCAGTATAAGCTTTATTGACCCTATTTTGTCCCGCCTACTTTTCTAGGACGTGCACTTCCTGTTTAGCTGCATTTAGCCTGTAGATTTCAGTCGATGGGTTTATTTTAAAGGTGCATTGCGTAAGTTAAAATGTTCAATATTACGATATATCAAATTACCGTCCATTGGCACTTGCCTGGATGTGCGTCATGACGTTTTGTAAACTTACCGAGTTTGCCTCTGGAAGCGCAGACAGGCTCATAAAGCTTCTGGATTATCGTCATTATTTCTAGCAAAAGTCGGTTTTATACAATGGACGGCTGTTTGCTGTTTAATGTGGTTACTGCCATCTAGCTTTTTCTAGACCGTTTTTACATGTTTGAGAAAGAAATTGTGCTATCAATGAACTGATTATTTTCATTAGAAGGTAAGACTCTCAGGCCTGTCCAAGTAATCGCACATTTCCAGATTTAGTAGCTTAAGCTGTTTGTCTTGGTAAGGTTTATGTTTTATTAGAGTAATAAACATTGAGCATTTAGTTTATGACTGAGGCCTGTTTGTCCTAAAACAAAGCTTTTCCTCAAACTCTCAATAACTTTTAACTAAACTGATTCAGTCGAACATAAAATAGCCAGCATTACTTTTTCATACAAAACTTTGTCTTCTCAGTTTAGCAGAAAATAACGATGTGTCAAAAGAATTTCAGCCGTAAAATACGTCTTCAGCTGCTGATAGTTGCAGTGCCACAAAACGCCAAAGATGGGGTTTATTTTAACTGTCATTATATTTAATTAAAATTGCCCCACAAGACAGACAAACAAACACGTTAGCTACCTTAACAGAGCTAAACAGGAAGTGCATTTCCAAGCCAAGTGGGCGGGACAAAATAGGGTCAATAGCTGACTCAGTTTTAAACACAAAGTACAAAGTCCTACAACACAATGGGATTAGTGAAAGAAATCAAACTCAGGCGACGTAAAAGTAAGTGAATAAAACACATGAAACTTTCTGTAACAACATCAAACAAACAACATCAGACACAAGACAGAACAAACAGATAACAAAATGCTGATGTTGATGTTGATTTTATTGAAAAAGAAAAGTACTCTAAAGGTATATCAATACGGAGACAATCAAGATTACTTAGAGGTGTAGAGGTTTCAAGAGTCGTTCTACAGAAACAGTTGGACTCAAAAATGTATCACGATTAATCCTATTTTTACACAAATGACCAAAAAGACACTTTAAATACTCAGAAAAAAAAACAACTTCAGGTGTAAAAGTATTTTTTTTTTCACACTGATGTTTGACGGTTTGTGACGACGTGTTAAATCTAACCTAAAAGAATCATCTAAGAGAAGAAAATGTACGTTTTAAACCGAATCATGAGTGGCTCTATCTATTTATCTAGAAATCTATTTATCACAAAAGACATGAAATAAAAACCAATACATAAAAGCTGTGCAACTTAAAAAAAATAAATAAATCAAATAAAAGCACAGTTAAAAAAAAGTAATAAAATAAAACCAAAATAATAAAAGACACCAGAGGACCACACAAGAGAATAAAAGTGGGTCTTAAACCACTCAACGGTGGGGCAGATCGGACGTGAAGGGGCAGAGCCTTCCAGAGGAAACTAAGCTTTATGAAAATGTCTGTCCTTGATATTGAATTTAAAAAAACATTTAAAAAACATTGCAAAAATACGCTCCTTCCTAAGTAGAAGTGACGCGGAAAAATTAATTCACGCTTTTATCACCAGCAGACTGGATTACTGCAACGCCGTTTTAACTGGTCTCCCACTAAAAGCTACTAATAGGCTGCAGCTTATCCAGAACTCAGCGGCACGCCTCCTGACCGGCACTAACAAAAGAGCACACATCACCCCAGTCCTGGGCTCCAGTATCTTTTAGAATAAAATTTAAAATTCTCTTAATTACTTACAAGGCCCTCCACGGCTGCCCCCACATATATTACAAACATGCTAAACTACTACAAACCAACTCGAACCCTGCGCTCATCCGCGGTGGGCCTTCTAGAAATCCCTATTAATAGAGGGAAAAAGATTGGGGATGCTACATTCCTTTTTTACGCCCCTACTCTCTGGAATTCACTTCCCTCTGGTATCAGGGAAGCCTCGTCTCTTGACTCCTTTAAAAGGAACCACGAGAATTTTTTAAATGTTTGTTTTGAGTTTTCCTTATATCATCAAAGATATAAACACACAAAATAATCTGAAAAATCTACCGTTTCATTAAACTTTTAAGAAATATATTTTCACGGAAGACGCCATCATTGTTTACAACACAGTGCATTATGGGTAGTATGACGTCGAATCGTGTAACTACGAGGAAAGTTATGAAAGCTTACCACATTCGCACTGCTCCAGTGCGTCTCACGATGACGCTCAACTGCTCCAGTGACGTCTCACGACTGACGCTCCTGTTAACCAGACGAAACACGACTGACGCTCCTACTCCAGTGCTCACACGACTGACGCTCCTGTTCCTGCGTCTCACGACTGACGCTCACTGCGTCTCACGACTGACGCTCACTGCTCCAGTGCGTCTCACGACTGACGCTCACTGCTCCAGTGCGTCTCACGACTGACGCTCACTGCGCCAGTGCGCCACACGATTCTGCGTCATCACCTCAAGATGGCGGCGCCCGTAAAATCAGGAAGTTGTTGTAAACATAACAATTTTACGTCAAACGGCGAATATTTGTTTACTTTAAGTTCTACTTTTTAGTAAGTATACCTACGCCAAGTATTTTCGATCTATTTATGTAAATATTCGGGTTCCTTTTAAATCAAAACTTAAAACCTATTTCTATAAATTAGCTTTTTAGCAGTAATTTACTCAATAACCGGCTGCGCACTGACTACAGCCGTTTTTAACCACGACTTTTATTATAATGTGATGTCTTTTCTGGTTTGGTCTCTGGGAAGCACCTTGAACTGCCTACTGGCTTGAAAGGTGCTATACAAACAAATTTATTATTATTATTATTATTATTGAAATCTAACATACAAACTGGCTCCATTTCACTGAGGACAAGGCAACAATAGTCAAATACAAACTACAATGTGCAAAACATAGATATTCTCTTGAAAAATGACATAATCCAGTTCATAATATGACACTGAATACTCCACTAAAATCTAAAGACACAAAAGACTCTGCTCTGGATTTAATCTTATTATAGCTTAAGTCTCCAGAACAGCATTTTATTTACATGACATGTGTCTGTTTTCCCATTTTCAAGAGATTCCCATGACTGGAAAACGGGCTGATTCTTTTTGAGCTTTTCCAGGTTTATATGTGGGAAACAGATTTTAAAACGTGGCCCTCGACAAACTCAGACTTGGATCATTTCAGCTCCGTTTGAGTTTGAATCGTCTGGTTTAAAGTCTCTAAAGAATCACATTTACAACATTATCAGAGTGAAGAAGAAGCGTCTGTAAACGTCTGACAAACACAACACTCTGAGTAAAGTGTGACGCTTCCTGTCTGCGCCGCTTTGAACCGTCCGACCGTTTCTGAGGCTGAACTTTTGTGTGTTTTGAGCGAAAACCCTGGTCTCGTTTTGTTAGTTGAGGATTCGTTGGTGTGTTGGGTGTGGTGCTTCGTTGTGGGTAGTGAAATCGTTTCTTGAGTATTTGTGTGGTGAGTTTATGGTCAACGAGACTGCGATGGAGCACTGTTGGAGTATTCACCTATGATGAATTTCAACGTACCTGCGTGTGCCCGTTTGAAAGACACCATACTATACCTTTTAAGACATTATGACACAGTTACTAATGTCTGCAGAAACTATGAAGACATGTTCTCCAGCGGCTTGCTTCTGTCGCCAGAAAGACTTTAGGTTAAATCTCATGGTGAGATACTTCTGTGTGCTCTTCTCTTTCTGTGATTTTCTCTTCAGCGCCCTCTCTTTCACCTCCAGATTCTTCTGCTGGTCGGTAAACATTGGTGAGGAGTAGCTGAGTTTTAAGATGTATTCTTGTTCACAAAGGGTCCCAGTGGATTGCATCTCACTCAAGCTGTAATCAGTATATCCAATGTTTAAGA
>JBBPFD010000243.1:0-46819 GCA_038363315.1 Mugilogobius chulae | reverse complement strand
ATGTTCTGGAGCAGGACACGGAGCTCACACAGGTGGAAGTCACGACGTCAGACTGATTATGTCACCGGGTCTGCGGCAGGGGGCGTGGCTTGTGGGGCTGTGGGAGGGGCTTGCGGAGATGTAGGAGGGGCCTGTGGAGCTGTGGAGGGGCCTGTGGAGCTCTATGATGTCAGAGCTTCCAGATACAGTATAAATCAAATTGGGTAAAACCTCTTTCACACAAACAGCCTGACCTGGGAATGTTCCTGCTTTTTGCCGGAACAGAGACGTGTGTGAATCAAGCCAGAATGTTTTTTGACCTGCCACTATTCCTGATGAATTACTTTGATTATTGTAGCAAAGGATGTGTGAGTAAAGCCTGTTTTTCAAAAATTAGGGTCAAAAAAGTTGTGAAGTTTTAAACCAGAAAATGTGAAATTAAAGGAAATTATCCTGGAATGTCTTTGGGAATACAACCTAAACAGGCAACCTAAATCTGCAAACTGGATTATTCTTTCTGTGGAATCCAAACGTTAAGTGTGAACGGAGCAGAAGCAGTCATGTTCTGCAGGCCGCAGTTTGCCCAGGTCGACCACAGAAACTGTCTCTTAGACTTAAATCCAAACTGAACTGATGGACTTTCTGAAATAAACTCATTTTGTTTTTGTAAATTCTGTAAAAAAAATCATTTTGAAAATTGTAAATGCAGTTTATTTTATATTAAATGACATTTTGTTACAGATGTTTCTGGTTTTATTGTAAAATGTCACATTAACAAGTCAGTGTTTATTTATTTATTTTTCAGTTACATTTTTTTGTCAGATTTGTTGAATTCATTTGTATTTGTCTTTATATGTGTGTGTATATATTTCATTTTGCTCTGAATTCAGGAAGCAGGAGTTTGAACAGAAACAGAAACGCTCCTGGAGAAGTGGGACGTCAGAAATCAGCTTTTATTTGAACAGTTTGTTTTGGCCATGGCCTTTTTAATAGGTCAATGGCCTATTAAAAATAGGCCATGGACCTATAGGTCCTGCTGGATTGACAATGTGCTCAAAGTCGTTTGGTTATTCAGTTTAGCCTAAACCAGGCAGGTCCAAACCTCAGACCTCCTCAAGAAGTAATGCATTTTACACAGTCTTAAAAATCTACCTCTTTAAAACCCTTATGAGCTGGAGACCCCGCCCACGGACCCGCCCACTTTTTCTTAATTAATTTTTGCCCACCATCTAATAAAAATCAACTCTCCAGCTCCCTGGAATGTTCTAGATAAAAATCTAATGTAAACTCTCTTATTCACAGTCAAACCAAACATTCTGGGATGGATCAGTTTTGACTCTAAACTTACAAATACAAAAATATATAAACAATTCTTCATAATTTAATAGGACTTTTTAATGAGCTCTGCCTAAACTTTTTAAAGTTAATACACTAAAGGTCCTAAAACTATTTTTAATGAAAACAGCTTCAGCTTTTTTAAGAGGAAATGTCCAAACCCAAAATAAACCAAATCTAGAGTCATTGTGTCCCAGACTGTGACTGCAGCTGTTCTGATTATTTACCAAAGAGACTTTAAAACCTGATGTTCTTTTGTGCAGAGCTTGTTCTCACTTTAAACTAGAGTTAATCAGAATCAAAGACTAAAACTAGAACCTCAGCTTCACAAAGAGTCCAGACATGTGTTAGTGCTCTAAAAGTGAAAGAAACGTTTACATTTGGATTTTAGATGATTTTAGTCAGACGTTTTAACAAAAAATGGCCGCGCCTCTTAAGGGGTTAAAGTTTATGTTAAGAATTATACTGTGTAGTGTGGTCGTTTAAACCCCATGTGTTCTGTGTTTCAACATTTGGACAGCCCTGGTCTAAGCCCTGTTGTACTGCATCGTTTGAACACAATTAAAACGGTTAAAATCTTATAGTTCTGGTTTAGTCTTGATTCATATTTTGTCGTCTAGTCAAGAACAGCTTTACCTCTGATGCCATCAAAGTGTAGACCAGGTTTAGTCTTGGTTTGCAACCTGGTCTAGTCCCACTGGCTCTGATTCAAGTTTAATAGGGGTTATGCGTTAATGTCTTCCGGGTTCAAATAGACCTAGGACGTTTCATCCGGTGGCGTGGTTGCCATAGTGACACAGTTGTTTACTCCAAAAACGTACTCTTTTGTCGCAGCGACTGCGGTCACAGCAGCAAACAATCAGCTTTTGGATATTCATAAGGAAAAGTTGTAAAAGTGTGCACGAACTACGCGAAGCTTGACGCACATACCAAGACTCGCCGTCCTCATGGGCCCGGAAAGAGGCGCGAAAGCGACCGCCCCCGACCCGCAGCGCCTCTGCTCAGGCCCATGAACACAGTGAGTCTCGTATGTGCGCGGAGCTTCTGTTCACGTAGTTCGTAGCTCACTTTTACAACTTTTCCTTATGAAAACAACTTCAGGACTTGCCCAAAATACTTCGTTTATGTCCATCGCATTTGGAGTAAACAACTGTGTCACTGGAAACCACGCCACCGATGTAACGACCTCTGTCTATTTGAGACCGGAAGAACGTTATAGTGCATAACCCCTATTATTTGACATTGGGTTTGTTTTGGCTTAGTTCTGTTTTTCTTTTTTATTTGTGTATATCTCATGATGCACTGTCCGGTTTTCAGGTTGTTCCCATTTATCCAGCTCTTGTTTCGTTTGCCTCTGTACTGATTTGGTCTTTAAAGTGTTGTTGCCGCCGTGATGATGAAGTGTGTTCTGGCGTGTTTGGGTTTAGGGCCGTTCGACGCCGCTGGCAGCTTTAATCCCAGTTTGAGCTGAACATGTTGTTTTTGTTGACAGTTTAAATGTGTTTTTGAGCAGCTCCAGTTCAGCCGCAGCAGCACTTTTACCAACGACGACGTCAGGTTTTTTACTGTTGTGGGAGGAGCTTCGTCTGAATCTGTCTGAACTTCTCACACTCTCACACCTGAGCTTCACCTGAGCTTCACCTGAGCTACACCTGAGCTTCACCTGAGCTTCACCTGAGCTACACCTGAGCTTCACCTGCAGGTAAGACACACGTTATTCTGATCATTTATGACACGTTTCACTGTGTTTATGAAATCTGTGTCGACAGGAAAAGGATTGAGAAAAGAGGATTAGAAATATAATCTGATTTACCTCATTCTTTAAGTTTAGAGAGTTTGTGTTTACGAGACTGAAACAGGACTAACACTGGACTAATACAGGACTAAACCTGGACTAAAACAAGGTCTAAAACAGGACTAAAACAAGGTCTAAAACAGGACTAAAGCAGGACTAAAGCAGGACTAAAACAGGACTAAAGCAGGACTAAAGCAGGACTAAAACAGGACTAAAACAGGACTAAAGCAGGACTAAAACAGGACTAAAGCAGGACAAAAGCAGGACTAAAGCAGGACTAAACCTGGACTAAAACAGGACTAAAACAGGAACTAAAGCAGGACTAAAACAGGACTAAAGCAGGACTAAAACAGGTCTAAAGCAGGACTAAAGCAGGACTAAAGCAGGACAAAAGCAGGACTAAACCTGGACTAAAACAGGACTAAAACAGGACTAAAGCAGGACTAAAAACAGGACTAAAACGGGACTAAAGCAGGACCAAAGCAGGACTAAAACGGGACTAAAACAGGACTAAAACAGGACCAAAGCAGGACTAAAGCAGGTCTAAAACAGGACTAAAGCAGGACTAAAACGGGACTTAAACCAGGACTAAAACTGGACTAAAACTGGACTAAAGCAGGACCAAAGCAGGACTAAAGCAGGACTAAAACGGGACCAAAGCAGGACTAAAACGGGACCAAAACAGGACTAAAACAGGACTAAACCAGGACTAAAGCAGGACTAAAACAGGACCGAAACAGGACCAAAGCAGGACCAAAGCAGGACCAAAACAGGACTAAAACAGGACTAAAACAGGACTAAAACAGGACTAAAACAGGACCGAAACAGGACTAAAGCAGGACTAAAGCAGGACCAAAGCAGGACTAAAAAGGGACTAAAACAGGACTAAAGCAGGACCAAAGCAGGACTAAAGCAGGACTAAAACAGGACTAAAACAGACTAAAACAGGACTAAAACAGGACTAAAGCAGGACCAAAGCAGGACTAAAACGGGACTAAAACAGGACTAAACCAGGACCAAACCAGGACCAAAGCAGGACTAAAGCAGGTCTAAAACAGGACTAAAACAGGACTAAACAGGACTAAACAGGACTAAAACAGGACTAAAACAGGACTAAAGCAGGACCAAAGCAGGACCAAAGCAGGACTAAAGCAGGACTAAAGCAGGACTAAACCAGGACCAAACCAGGACCAAAGCAGGACTAAAGCAGGTCTAAAACAGGACTAAACAGGACTAAAACAGGACTAAAATGGGACTAAAACAAAGATTTTAGTTTTTGAGTAAAATTGCTATAAATGCTAATTTGTTTATACATTTTTTGACTTCAAAATAAAAGTTTAATAAATCAGACTCAGAGTCACATGAGCAAATCCTCGTGTAAAAAGAGTTAAAGGATTTCCTCATAAAACCTTCCACATGATTTAAAAAAATCTTTTTACAAACAACAAAATGTAACTGAAGAGGACCGCCCAAGCTCAGCCAATCAGAGAGCAGCATTCAGCTCTTTATTATTCATTTCAGACAGAACACAGCGCTGCTTTTATCAGAAACTTTTTTTTGTGGAAAATACAAAGCTCCGTAATTATAACTAAAAAGTTAGTTAGCCCAACTTTAAGAGAATGACTTTACTGAAGCACTTGTCTCATTTAAAGGTGGGGTAGCTGATTATTACACTGCAAACACAATTTAGGTTTTAAATTTAAACTTGAAAACATGATTAATATTGACATTTATTCATTTTGGTTGTATTTATGACTTATAAACATCTTTCTACAAACTGAAAAAAGTGAAAAAGTGAAACTGGAGTGACCGCCCCAAGCTCAGCCAATCAGAGAGCAGCATTCAGCTCCTTATTAGAACTAAAATTCTTTATTATTCAGTTCAGACAGTACTCAGAGTCAGTGGTCTCATTTTTTTTCACAAAGTGCTGTATTTACTATATACTTTTTTGTGGAAGTTTACTAATTTACAACTAAAAAAGTTAGTTACCCAAACTTTAAAGTGTGTTTGACAGGTATTTGAAGTTTTACTCTCTTAATTTGTCAGATTCATCTCTGCTGTAAATTTAAACAATTGTTTTACATGAGTCAAGAACATGATGATTTAGATGAAAATTTTGAAATGACATCACGCATTTTCCTGTGACAAACCAACTTAAACGTTGCGTGGAAAATCCAGACAATAGGCTATATTACAAAGATATCGTATGACCAACGTGTCCCTCTTTTGGATTTCTGTAGCCGTGATTGACAGATTAATTAGCCAATCAGAGACAGGCATCTTCTGTCATGTAAAAACCAACATGGCTGCTCCCGACGATAAAAACAAATGGAAAAAATATCACATGGAACTAAAAAACATCACAGATTTCTGCAGAATCAATGAGCGAAGCAAAAAACGATTTGAATGTGAGGTGAGTGAAGTTACAGACGACCAATCAGCTCCTTTGTTTTATCTGCGTCACACTTATAAGCTAACCTGATTGTCCGGTACGATGTAGATTTGATCTGAAACAGGCGGAGGGCGTGGTGACCAGACCCACTCTTCAGTTTGCTGAAGTGTGGGTTCTGGATCCCAGGCAACTTAAACGAGCCTGTTAACATGTTATGGTGAACTTTCTGTTTCATTAGAAGAAGGTTTGGTTGCTCATGTCGTCGTTTATAATCCAGAAGTCAAATTTAACCCTAAAACGAGACGAGGATGAGATTTTTAAATGTTTACTACAGCTGCTGTGTGTGACCTGCAGGGGGAGCACAGAGCCGCCTCCTCCTGGTGCATTGTGGGAAAGTTTAGACGTAAACACGAGTCCGATCAGATACGAGAGTTTACGGTTCAAACTAAAGTCACAGTCGGATTTAAAAACAAACTAAACAGAGACAGAGGAAGAGAATGAGTTTGAAATGAATAAAAAGTCAAATAAAGTCAATATAAAGCAACTTTTTGTGACTTCAGGCTTTAAATTTGAACAGAAAAATGTCTAAACTGTTTGTTGTTTCAGGTTTTTGTGTCTGAAATGGATCACACGGATAAATACGGAAACAGGAAGGTAAAACAGGAAGGATGTTTAAGGAATATCTGAGGAAAAACTGACGGGAATTTATGATTTTTGTTCAATGTTTTCAGGCGGAATCTCTGTCCAACCTGTTCCACCGCTCGTCCAAACACAGGTCAGACTAGACCAGGACTTAAACCAGATTTAAACAGGACTAAACCAGGACTTAAGCCAGATTTAAACAGGACTAAACCAGGACTAAAGCAGGACTAAAGCAGGACTAAACCAGGACTTAAACCAGATTTAAACAGGACTAAGCAGGACTTAAACCAGATTTAAACCAGATTTAAACAGGACTAAAGCAGGACTTAAACCAGATTTAAACAGGACTAAACCAGGACTAAAGCAGGACTAAAGCAGGACTAAACCAATTTAAACCAGATTAAACAGGACTAAAGCAGATTAAACCAGATTTAAACCAGATTTAAACAGGACTAAAGCAGGACTTAAACCAGATTTAAACCAGATTAAACAGGACTAAAAGACAAACCAGATTAAACAGGACTAAAACAGACTAAACCAGATTTAAACCAGATTTAAACAGGACTAAAGCAGGACTTAAACCAGATTTAAACAGGACTAAACCAGGACTTAAACCAGATTTAAACAGGACTAAAGCAGGACTAAACCAGGACTAAAACAGGACTAAAGCAGGACTAAAGCAGGACTAAAACAGGACTAAAACAGGACTAAAACAGGACTAAAACAGGACTAAACCAGGACTAAAACAGGACTAAACCAGGACTAAAACAGGACTAAAACAGGACTAAACCAGGACTAAACCAGGACTAAAACAGGACTAAAACAGGACTAAAACAGGACTAAACCAGGACTAAAACAGGACTTGAAGTTGAATTAAAATAAAGTTTCTGTATGTTGTCTCTTCAGGTTGAGTTTCAGTGGAATTCCCTCTGTCTCCGTCGGAATCAAACTTTTCAAGAGAAACAAACCCAGAGGTCAGAGGTCACAGACATTACATCATTTTAAGAAAAACTGGAAGAATCTTTTTCCTTGTCTCCTTCAATGTCTCCTCATGTTGTTTCCTTTGTCGTCTCTCCTTCGCTCCTTCTCTTTACCTTTTTGTTCTTAATCATCTTGCCTCTTCTCTCCTTACCTCCTCTCCTTCCTTCCTTCATCCCTCTCTCCTCACCTCTCCTCCTCCTCACGTCCTCTTGCCTTCTCTCCTCTCTTGTTTGCTCCTCATTCATCTCTTCTCTCCTTGCATCTCCTTTCCTTGCTCCCTCTCTTTTCCCTCTCTCCTTGCCTCCTCTTCTCTCTCTCCACTTCTCTCTCTCCTTTCCTCTTCTCCTCTCTCCTTGCTCCATCTATCCTTGCCTCCTCTCCTTACCTCTTCCCCTTGATCCCTCTCTCCTCTTGTCTCTCCTTGCTCTCTCTCTCCTCACCTCTCCTCTTCTCCTCTTCTTGCTTGCTCTCCTTGTTCCCTCTCTCCTTGCCTCCTCTCCTTGCCTCCTCTTCTGCTCTCCCCTTGCTTCCTTGCTCCCTCTCTCCTCTCCTCTCTCCTTGCTTCCTCTCTCCTCTCCTCTGTCCTTGCCTCCTCTCCTTGCTCCCTCTCTCCTCTTCTCTCCTCTCTCCTTGCTCTCTCTCTCCTCCCTCGCCTCCTCAGCCCTCAGCGTCTCCTCCCCTCACCCTCCTCCCCAGGCCCCGCCCTCTTTCCCTCTGCTGACCTATCAGAGCGAGCCTCGACGCAGAGACGCCGGCAGACTGCGCTCCTATTCGTCGCCTCCGGTTACGTGGACACGCCCCCCGCCTCGACACGCCACGCCCATCAAAAGACAGACCACGCCCCCTCCACAGAGAGTCTCCAAGGTGATTAAAGGGTTTAATTGTGTTCTTGTTGTAAATTGTCATAAGTTCCTCTCCTAACTCCTCTCTTCCTCTCCTAATTTGTCTCTTTTCCTCTCTTCTTCCCTCCTCTTCTTCCACTCCTTCCCTCAACTCCTCACTTCTGTCCTTTTCCTCCTCTCACTCCTCTCCTTCCCTTCTCTCTTTCCCTTCTCTTCTTCTCCTCTCCTAACTCCTCGTCTTTCCTCCTCCCTCTTCTCTTCACTTTTCTCCTTTCTTCCTACCTCCTCTCCTTCTCTCTTCTTTTCACTTCTGTCCTTCTCTCTTCTCCTTCCTTCTCTCCTTCCCTCCTCTCTTCTTTCCTCTCCTTCCTTCCCTCCTCTTCTCACTTCTGTTGTTCTCTCTTCTCCTCCCTCTTCTCCTCTCTCCTCTTCTTCTTTCTTCTCCTCCCCTCCTCTCTTTCTCTCCTCCTTCTCTCCTCTTCCCTCCTCTCTTCTTTCCTCTCCTTCCTTCCCTCCTCCCTCTTCTGTTCACTCATCTCCTTTCTTCCTATCTCCTCTCCTTCTTTCTTCTTTTCACTTCTGTCCTTCACTCATCCTCCTTCCTTCTCTCCTTCCCTCCTCTCTTCTTTCCTCTCCTTCCTTCTCTCCTCTCTCTTTCCTCTCCTTCCTTCCATCGTCTCTCCTCTCCTTCCTTCCCTCCTCTCCTCACTTCTGTCGTTCTCTCCTTCTCCTCTCTCTTTCCCTCCTCTTTCCCTCCTCTCCTTCCTTCTCTCCTCTCCTTCCCTCCTCTCTTCTTTCCTTTCCTTCCTTCCATCGTCTCTCCTCTCCTTCCTTCCCTCCTCTTCTCACTTCTGTCGTTCTCTCCTTCTCCCTCTTTCCCTCCTCTCCTTCCTTCTCTCCTCTCCTTCCTTCTCTCCTCTCCTTCCCTACTCTCCTCTTCTTCTCTCTTCTCCTCCCTTCCTCTCCTTCCTTCCTTCCTTCCCTCCTCTCACTTCTGTTCACTCATCTCCTTTCTCCCTATCTCCTCTCCTTCTCTCTTCTTTTCACTTCTGTCCTTCTCTCATCCTCCTTCCTTCTCTTCTCTCATTCTCTCCTTTCTCCTCTCCTTCCCTCCTCTCTTCTTTCCTCTCCTTCCTTCCATCTTCTCTCCTCTTCTTCCTTCCCTCCTCTCCTCTTCTTCTCTCTTCTCTCCTTCTCTCTCTACTCTCCTTCCTTCCTCTACTCTCTCCTCTCCTTCTTTCTCTCCTCTCGTCTCCTTCCCTCCCCTCCTCTCTCCTCTCCGTTCTTCTCCTCTCCTTCCTCTGCTGTCTCCTCTCCTTCCTCCTCTCCTTCCTTTCCTTCCCCCTTGTGACTATTGCAGAGATGGACAGAACTCAGTCACATTTTATTCACTACTTTTTCTTGAGTCATATTATTTGTAATTGTATTCTAGTTTTCAGTACAATACAATTACTTTTCTAAAATCTGTGGAATACATTTCAATCTCTCACCCTACAATTTAGAATTTAAGCTTCTCAGAATTATGGAGAAATTAAAAGTCAAAATAAATAATTTCCTGCATGTTCTCTCATTTGAATGACAAAACAAGCTGTGAACATAAAGCAGTTTTTACATTTTTATTTATGTCATGTTAATAACGTAAATCAGCCTGAACGTATTCAGAGTAGGAAAACAGTAGGCCTACAAAATTATGTTTAATAAATATATTCACACATTTGTTTATTACACTGCTCACACACGTTTGTTTGTTACGCTTTTATTGCTATTTTAATATTAAGGTGATGTCGTAGTTTATTTGTTTTTTTCGGAAGCACAGAATATTAAAAAAGGCTAAAAATAAATGTGTGTTTTTCCGGTGATTTTATGTGTAAAGTTTACGTCGTTACGCAAATACAGGAAGTAGCGGTTAAGCTGAAAAATTCGTATTTTAAGCCTTATTTGTATTTTAAACACGTATACCTTTTAAACATACGTTCGTCGAAGTAAAATGTGAATATTTAGATGTTTAATTGTGTTTAAAGCGAAATATTTGAAGCTAGTTCGGTGGTTTTACTGTGAAAGCGCCGCGTTAGCCGTTAGCCGTTAGCTCCGGAGCTCAGCGCAGAGAGCGGCCACTGTGAGCGCGCGCAGCCGGGCTGAGGAGCTCCCAGGCCGGCTACAGCAGCTCAGGGACCCGCGGAGAGGGACAGCACATCCGCGAGGAGTGGACTCATCCCGGTGTCACTCTTCAGAGCCGAACCGAGCCGAGCAGGACCGGAGGAGAGGCAACATGACCGGAGACTGCGCGGTAATAGGCCAGCATCATGTAACATCTGTCAGCATCAGGACCAACCAGGGTAGAACCGGGTCAAAACCAGCTGTCAGCATCAGGACCAGGGTAAAACCGGGTCAGAACCAGGGCTAAACGGACTGTCAGCATCAGGACCAGGGTAGAACCGAGTCAGAACCAGGGCTAAACCATCTGTCAGCATCAGGACCAGGGTAGAACCGGGTCAGAACCAGGGCTAAACCATCTGTCATCATCAGGACCAGGGTAGAACCGGGTCAGAACCAGGGCTAAACCATCTGTCATCATCAGAACCAGGGTAGAACCGAGTCAGAACCAGGGCTAAACCATCTGTCAGCATCAGGACCAGGGTAGAACCGGGTCAGAACCAAACTAGGACCGTCTGTCAGCATCAGGACCAGGGTAGAACCGGGTCAAAACCAGGGCTAAACGGTCTGTCAGCATCAGGACCAGGGTAGAACCGGGTCAAAACCATCTGTCAGCATCAGGACCAGGGTAGAACCGGGTCAAAACCATCTGTCAGCATCAGGACCAGGGTAGAACCGGGTCAAAACCATCTGTCAGCATCAGGACCAGGGTAGAACCGGGTCAAAACCATCTGTCAGCATCAGGACCAGGGTAGAACCGGGTCAAAACCGTCTGTCATCATCAGGACCAGGGTAGAACCGGGTCAAAACCAGTGCTAAACGGTCTGTCAGCATCAGGACCAGGGTAGAACCGGGTCAAAACCAGGGCTAAACGGACTGTCAGCATCAGGACCAGGGTAGAACCGGGTCAGAAATGGGGCTGGGCAATTAATCAAAAAATTGAAAGCTCAAATCAAATCGTCCCTTATTTGGTTGTGTGTTTTGATTCAAAAGATCAAAAACCAATCCTTTGTCAGAAGGCAGAATGTTGGTTTGTAATTAGAAAAAAAATCGGATTAATTGGACTTATTAAACGTTTTTGTTTATGTTCATAAAGGCTGAAAATCAAGATAAATCTATAAGAGGAAAAAAAATGGTGTTTCTATTTTTTCCTAGATGGTCCTGGCCTATTCAGAACCAGGGTAAACCAGGGCTGTAGGTTTGTCATGTGGCGATATTGGACGATATTTCCTCAGTCCAACAGAAACGTTTACTCAGACTTTTTAGTCGATGTAAATTGGCTGCGTTCACGTTGTAGAATTGATAACTCATTCACTTTTTGTATTACAACTAATTTTAGCTACTTGATCCTAATTTCTGTTGAATATTATTGGCCTACAGCCTATCCAAGCTGTGGCCTCTTTCACTAATTGTTTTGGCCCTCAGACTTCCTGTTAGATTGACCTAAATTACTAAAAGTACAGCATTTAATGTCAAATTTGAGCAACTCTTCTATAATGGTCAAAATAACAAACATTTGATGTTAAACAAACTTAAATGATTGTGTAATAACTTATTAAACATGTGTTGGTGCATTAAATTTAGATCAAACACAATATTTGAAAGATTCACTTCATAGTCATATTTATACGACCCTCAAGTTTCCAAATTCAGCCCACTGTGAAAAAACTTTAAACACTCCTGGCCCCACAGTTTATAATGTGTTTTCATATGACCACAACCCTTTGCAATACAAAAGTCAAATCAATCACAAACTGCAAAATATGACTTTTGTACCCTTAGTTGAAAGTTTACACCATCACTTTTTCAAATGTGTATTTTTACTTAGCTTTTTTTGTTAGCGGTTTTCTGTCCGCGATATACTCAATATTGAATTTTTTATATCTTGAAAGCAACATTCACAATATTATCTAAAATTCGATATATTGCACAGCTCTATCTATTTATTGTTTTTGCTTCATTTCAAGTCTTTTAAAGTGTTTTTGGTTAGAAAAAACAGTCTTATTTGATAATTGAAAGGACATGTTGTAAGTTACATTTCTTCGATTGATCACAGCACTAACTTAAGCCTACACTACAAAAACTGTTGTTGTATCTTCATTAAAACGTGTAAACGAGGATAAGTGACTGAATCAGGTCCATTTTCAGCTGCTTTATTACACATATTTTTTTTTGGAATTACAAACTAAGCATTTTCTTTCATTCTAATTCATGTCTGTCCTTTATTGTGACAGGAGTTTTGTCTGTAGAGTTTAATCTGAAAAAGGTGAAGCAAACCCAGTGACAGTGGTTTGTGTTTGTGTTTGTTTTGCAGGTGGAGGACGTCTGTGAGTCTGCAGAGCCGAGGATGGTGAGAAAGAGTCACATTTCACACTGTCAGGGGTTTAAGAATATCTCTGGATCTGCTGCGTCACCAAAACAAACACAGGAGCACAAACAAACACCACACTGCAGTTAAAAACACAGACGTACATTAGATTATGTCACTACGGTTAATGTGACGTCTCAACATTCTCCAGGCCTGTCATAGTCGTTCTGCAGCTCAATAGATTTTTAATGAATATACATTTTTTTCCTCCATCTGATAAGACTAAGCTCTCTTGCTTAGAATAAAATCAACCATTCTGGGATTGAATTAAATCCATTTGTCGCTAAACTTACAAAAAAATCTACATTAAAAAAATCTACAAAAATGTATTATTGAAGTCTCTAAATAGGATTTTTAGCAAAATGAGCTCAAGCTTTTGCAGAGAAATTGTCCAAAGCCTAATTGTATCCATGGACGTGTGCCATGATTAGGGATTAAAGTCAGTTTTATGTTGTTGTACAAAAGTGAATGGTCAAGTCACAAGAGATGTGGACTTGGACTCGAGGCAGACTTGACTTGGACTCAAAAGAGTGAGTTGGTTTACTTCTGCTTGTCAACAGAAATTACCAGACTTTAAATGTCTAAAATGACCTTTTTATTTTTTTAAATACAATAGTAATAATATGAAAAAACTGTCTCCACCCACCATCTGGACTTATGACAGGAACACAACCTGTCATCATATAAAACAATGTTCATATTTCAGAAATATTAACATGTAACATCAGATGGATCTTTGATTTTCTGTTCTGTCTTTATTAATTATCAGTTTTGTCTTTATTAATGATGTGTTTTGTCTTTATTAATGATGTATTTTGTGTTTTCAGAGGCAGATTCTGAGAGAGACATCTACATGAGGTTTATGAAGTCACAAAATGTTACGAACATCGTCCGACCAGCTCCAAACTGGTGGTGTTTGACACGACTCTCAGGTACTAAGACCTGAACTAAAACCTGGACTAAGAACCTGACTGGTCTAGAAACATGGATAAACCTGGACTGAAATGGTGGTGTTTGACACGAATACTGCCAGGTAATTGAACTGGACTACTGGATAACATGGACAAACCTGGACTTACTGGTGGTAGGTTGTGAACACGACTCCTTCAGGTACTGTACGAAATCCTGGACTAAACACTAGTACTAAATCCTGGTTAAACTGGTGGTGGTTTGACAGACTTCTAAGCAGGTAGTAGGGGACTGGATGAAATCCTGGACTAATAAACGCTGGACTAAACTGGTGGTGGTTTGACACGTTACATCTAAGAGTATGGGAACTGGATGAAACTGGTGAGAATGGTGGTGTTTGACACGACTGCAGGTAACTCGAAATGGACTAACCTGGTCTTGAAACCTGGTCTAGAATTGAGTGGTGTTTACACATCTCATCATCAGTACTGGACTGGATAAAACTAGACTAAACTGATAAACTGGTGGTGTGGACACGACACTAAGGTTACTGGACTGGACTAAACATTAGACTAAACTGGACTAAATTGGTGGTGTTGACAGATCTCACCAGGTACTGGACTGAACTAAACTGGACTAAACTGGTCGTAAACAATGGACTAAGAACTGGACTAACTGGTGGTGTTGACACGAATCTCATGTGGAAGCCTGACTAAACCTGGACTAAACCGGATATATGAACTGGACTAACTGGTGGTTGTTTGACACGAAATCTACGGCTTGAACCTGGACTAAAAAGAACTAAAACCTGGTCTAAACTGGTGGTGTTTGACACGACTCTACAGGTACTGGACCTGGACTAAACCTGGACTAAACCTGATAAACTGTGTGTTTGAACTAACAGGTACGGGACTAAGACTGGTACCTAAACGGTGGTGTTTGACACGACTCTACAGGTACTGACCTGGACTAAACTAGACTAACCTGGACTAAACTGGTGGTGTTTTGACACGACTCTACAGGACTGGACCTGGACTAAACCGTGACTAAACCTGGACTAAACTGGTGGTGTTTGACACCGACTCTAAGGGTATGGTGGACTAAAACCTAGACTAAACTGGACTAAACTGTGGTATTTGACACGACCTACAGGTATGGACCTGGCTAAACTAGACTAAACCTGGCCTAAACTGTGGTGTTTGACACGACTCTAACAGGTACCTGGACTGGACTAAACCTAGACTAGACCTGGAATAAAACTGGTGGTGGTTTGAACACGACTCTACAGGTACTGACCTGGACTAAACAGGAGACTAGTGGAAAACCTGGCTAAACTGGTGGTGTTTGACACGACTCTACAGGTACTGACCGGACTAAACCTGGACTAAAAACCTGGACCTGGACTAACTAACCTGGTCTAAACTGGTGGTGTTTGACACGACTCTACAGGTACTGCTTGAACTAACCTGGACTAACCTGGACTAAACTGGGACTAAACTGGAGACTAAACCTGGACTAGGTGGTGTTTGAACGACTCTACAGGTATGACTGGACTAATGATAAACTGGATGGGTGTTGACAACGATAAACAGGTACTGGACAGGATAAATGGACTAACTGGACTAAACTCGTGGTGTTTGACACGACTGTGCAGGTACTGGACCTGGACTAAACCTGGACTAAACCTGGACTAAACTGGTGGTGTTTGACACGACTCTACGGTAGGTATAGGACATGGACTAAACCTAGACTAAACCTGGTCTAAACTGGTGGTGTTTGACACGACTCTAACAGGATACTGGACCTGGACTAACCTGGACTAAACATGGACTAAACTGGTGGTGTTTGACAGGTCGACTCTACAGGTACTGGACCTGGACTAAACTGAGACTAAACCTGGTCTAAACTGGTGGTGTTTGACACGACTTACAGGGTACTGACCTGGACTAAACTGGACCCTGGTCTTGAACCTGGACTAAACTAGAAAGGTGGTGTTAGACTGACTCTACAGGTATGGACCTGGACTAAACCTAGACTAAACTGGTCTAAACTGGTGGTGTTGACACGACTCTACAGGTACTGGGACCTGGACTAAACCTGGACGTATGGTCTAAACCTGGACTAAACTGGTGGTGTTTTGACACGACTCTACAGGTACTGAACCTGGACTAAACCTGGACTAAACCTGGACTAAACTGGTGGTGTTTGACACGACTCTGCAGGTACTGACCTGGACTTAAACCTAATAAACCTGGACTAAACTGGTCTAAAATGGTGGTGTTGACACGACTCTACAGGTACTGAACTGGACTAAAGCTAAGAACTAAACCTGGACTAAACACTGGTCTAAAATAATGGTGATGTTTTGGGCACGGACTTAAAGGTTTTTTTATAACTTCAGGGAAAAACATAACCCCTTTTGGAAAAAAAAAAAAAATAAAAAACTAGATTAAACGCTGGACTAAACGGTGGTGTTTGACAGCAGACCTGAGGGTATAGTGACATGGAACCCTAAACATGGATTATAGAAGGACTAAAATCCTGGTCTAACACAGGATAAAAACCAGGATATATGACATTACAGGAAGCAGGAACAATAAAGCTGATATAGCAAGCAGGGGCTAAGAACCAGTTCTGAGAACTGGTAGGTGTTTGACGCCACACTACGGTACGGACGGAGCTAGACAGGACTAAATCCTGGTCTTGAGAAGATAACTTGTCAACAGGATAACCGGGCTAAGAACCTCATGACAGTATGCGGGGGGAAGAATACGAGTTAAACGGTGGTTGCATAGAACCCTGTGGAATTATAAACAGGACTAAGACCGTGGAAATTATAACTGATGACTGCAAAACCGTGGTCTTAAAAAATAGGACTAGGACTGGAATATAAGTGGATCTGAAGAAACAGGACTGAATCTGGATTAATATCTGGAATAAAACACAGAGCACTAACCTTGGTTCTAAGCGTGGGTGTTATCTGGTCTCAGGTGAAGGAAGGCGTTCTTTGCTCTGGTGGCCAATGGCGTCAGAGCAGCTCCGCTCTGGGAGAGAAGAAACAGAGTTTTGTCGGTGAGAAACATAAAAACTACATTTAAACTGGTTTTATCTGTGAAGCTGCAGTTTAATAAAAAAAGAATGTAGAAGAGAACGAACACACAAATGTAAAAACCCTGTCTTAACTGTTGTTTGTCTGTTTTTGTGTGCAGGATGTTGACATCACAGACTTCATCAACATTCTGAATCGTTATTACAATCTCCAATGGTCAGTGTGACGTCGGCCATTTGTTGGGAGCTGGAGTTACCTTACATGATGAATCTGACTGTGGTTTGATGTTTTTCAGGTGGATCAAATCGATATCGTAACTAGGAGAGGGAGAGCAAAGGGGCGCAAGCATCGAGACGTGAAGAGGATAAAGTGTGGGCTGAGTAGGGGGGCTCACACGAGTCCAACTGCCTTTAGAAGATGACTGAAGGATGAACACGACATGCAGTAACAGACTCTAGACTACTGACTGGATGATCTTCTCTTTTGAAGGGACTGTGACTCTAAGAAGAGACGTTTACAGGCCTACATTGGTGCAGCATGCTGTCCAGAGCAAAGGTATAGGTCCCGGATAGTAGTCTGGAATCTAGGCTGAGTCCTAGGGTCTGGTTTTATGGTGCTGAGGGTCTAGTCGTGAGTTGTAAGTCCTGATCTAGGGCCTAGTATTTAGTACTGGTTTATAGTCTGTTTGTAGTCCTGCTTTAGTCCGTTTTAGTAAGATGCTCGTTAGTCGATGGGTCTTAAAGGTCAATGTTTTGTAGGTTGCTGACATTTGATCCTGTTAGTAGTAGTCCTCTGCTTTAGTACCTGGTGTTAGTCCTGTTTTAGTCCTGCTTTAGTCAGTGTTTTAGTCCTGCTTTAGTCCTGGTTTAGTCCTGTTTTAGTCCTGCTTTTAGTCCTGTTTAGTCCTGCTTTAGTCCTGGTTAGTCTGTTTTAGTCCTGCTTTAGTCCTGCTTTAGTCCTGGTTTAGTCCTGCAGTTTAAGTCCCTGCTTTAGTCCTGCTTAGTCCTGCTAGTCCTGATTTTAGTCCGCTTTAGTCTGTTTTAGTCCTGCTTTAGTCCTTTAGTCCTGTTTTAGTCCTGCTTTAGTCCTTTAGTAGTTTTAGTCCTGTTGTTAGTCCTGTTTTTAGTCCTGCTTTAGTCCTGTTTTAGTCCTGCTTTAGTCTGTCCTTTAGTCCTGCTTTAGTCCCTGGTTTAGTCCTGCTTTAGTCTCGCTTTAGTCCTGCTTAGTCCTGCTTTAGTCCTGCTTTTAGTCTGCTTTAGTCCTGTTTAGTCCTGTTTTAGTCCTGTTTTAGTCTGTTTTAGTCCTGCTTTTAGTCCTGTGTTATTAGTCCTGCTTAGTCCCTGTTTTAGTCCTGCTTTAGTCCTCTTTATGTCCTGTTTTAGTTTCTGTTTTAAGTCCTGTTTTAGTCCTGCTTTAGTCCTGGTTTAGTCCTGATATGTCCTGTTTAGTCCTGGTTTAGTCCTGTTTTAGAGCCTGCTTTAGTCCTGCTTTAGTCCTGCTTTTAGTCCTGCTTTAGTCCTGTGTTAGTCCTGTTTTAGTCCTGCTTTAGTCTGCTTTAGTCCTGCTTTAGTCCTGTTTTGGTCCTGCTTTAGTCCTGTTTTAGTCCAGTCTTTAGTCCTGTTTTAGTCCTGCTTTAGTCTGTTTTAGTCCTGCTTTAGTCCTGTTTAGTCTGCTTTAGTCCTGTTTTTAGTCCTGCTTAGTCCTGCTTTAGTCCTGCTTTAGTCCTGCTTTAGTCCTGTTTTAGTCCTGTTTTAGTCCTGTTTTAGTCCTGCTTTAGTCCTGGTTTAGTCCTGCTTTAGTCCTGTTTTAGTCCTGTTTTAGTCTGTTTTAGTCCTGCTTTAGTCCTGGTTTAGTCCTGTTTTAGTCCTGTTTTAGTCCTGTTTTAGTCCTGCTTTAGTCCTGGTTTAGTCCTGGTTTAGTCCTGATATAGTCCTGGTTTAGTCCTGTTTAGTCCTGCTTTAGTCCTGCTTTAGTTTTAGTCATTTTTGGTTTTCCGCACCATTTTCTTGCACACTGATTCACTAGCCACGGGCCAATCAAACAGCTGCATATGCGGCAACTACCGACCGCTGACGATGCCGACTTTACGAGCAAGTCTTCAAAACCTCCCCTCCACGACGTGCTCCGCTCCTCTGACCCCGACAGTGCCATTCACACCAAACACACGTGAGCCGCCTGTCGGCAGAAGTTGCCAAACCGGTTCAGACGGGTGACCCTCGGCTTGGTGTGAAAGACCCTTAAGTCTAAGTCTAAGTCTTGTCTGTTGCAGTGTGTTCGAGGCGGTCCACTCTCTGATCAAACACAAGATCCATCGATTACCTGTGATTGATCCGATCAGTGGAAATGCTCTGTACATCCTCACACACAAGAGGATCCTCAAGTTCCTGCAGCTCTTTGTGAGTCACACTTTTATATTTTTAGATTTAAGAGTGTTAGAGGTCAGTCTGTGTTGAGCGTAACTACAGCAGCAGTGGTGACAGTGTTCGTGAGGAGAGGACTAAGTCTGATGTGGTCCGGTTTCTTTCTTCACAAACTTTTGTCACGTAGCTGTTTTTGAGGCATGATACATGTTTTCAAAGATTCTTGTAGAACAGCAACATTCAAAATCCAAACTCAGCCTTTAGTTTAGTGACAGCCTTTGCCATCGCCTCCTTTTACTCGATGAATTGATTGGTAGGACATGTCTTTAGTCTAGGGCTAAGCTATATTGACAAAAATAAATATCCTGATAATTTTTTTGGCGTACCTCGATTACGATCTTCAGATGATATTAAGTCAATCAAGAGGGAAAATGTTGAAACATGTCTTTAAATGTACAAGTTAAAGTTCATTGATCAGACAAGGTCAGTAATCGACATGTTCAGTTGGTCAATTACACACGCCCTTTTAAACCTAGTCTCAATCATTTAACCAAATATCACGACATTAAGCGCATTCACAAAACCGACTGAGAGATTTACATTTTGCAGCTAAATGAGGATTTCATATCTAAAAAATTCACTAATACAAGTTTTGGTCAATGAAGACGTCAACCAAAGATCCACAATCACGATATTATCTAAAATTCGAAATATTGCCCAGCTCTACTTTAGTCGACCAAGAATTTCTCTGGAGCCCTACTAGTGATGGGTAGATGATGCCTCAAGGTGTGTATCACACTTTCCCCTCTCTGTGTCGACACTAGATCACACAGTGTTGGTGTGTGTGGGCTCCATCTGGTGGTTTAAAAAATGTACTGCAGCCTTAGCCTTTTACAAAAGAAACATCGTAGGTCTACATTGTAATGAGTTTACAAGTACAAGGTTGTTTTTTTTTTTTAACATACATGCTTATAACATATATTATGTAATAAAAAAATATATTTGTTCATACTTTTCTTTTTGTTTGTAGCAGATGAGCTTGAAAACGTTTTATACATTGTGCTTGAAACATTTGCATATGAAACGTTGAAATTACATAGTTAAATACATTTATATGAATACAGGTCTCCACACATGAGTTTAAAGTGGAGAAAAATATAGTACCTCCACGGGTCTTGAGCCCGCGACCTTTAGTACTCTGGATCAGCGGCCTACAGCCTACAGCCTAACCAGTCAAGCCACGCAGCTAGTGATGTCATGTGGATGCGGAGAACTAAATGGAGGTAACCACGCTATATTCGTATTTGCGAATCCTGGTTATTTTTGCGTTTTTATATCACGACATTCACAGAAAATCAAGGGTAATCGTCTCAGAAAACATTTATGAAATATATTACATGTTAAAAGAACTTATTGTTTAGTTTAATTGTTCTTTTTTCCCCAAGAGGACTGGTGAAGCAGTGGCTCCTCTGACGCTCGTCGCTGCTCTCTGGTGTTGTGTAGAACTGGTGCCTCAGTGACACGTGACACAGACTGATACTTTTCGACACCGTAACTGCGTTGGTCACGTGACTTTTCTTAAAGCGATGCGCTCAGTGACACAACTCGGCTGAGGCCTCGCTCTCAGCGCATGGTACATGTGTCGTTACCTCGGCTCGTTTAGCTCATCACTAAACTCTACTGTCCACATGATGTTCCAACATTCTCCAGAGCAGTGTTATTTAACACAAACGAAGCTTGTGTAAAGTCAGTTTCTGTTGACGAGACCACTTCTGTGTGAGATGTTTCTCTTCCTCAGGTGTGTGAGATGTTTCTCCTGGGTTGTTTTAGTTTCTCTCTCTGTTTCTTCTTCAGGTGTGTGAGATGTTTCTCTTTTCTCCAGGTGTGTGAGATGTTTGTCCTCAGTTGTTTTAGTTTCTCTGTGTTTCTTCTCCAGGTGTGTGAGATGTTTCCTCTTCAGCTCTCTCAGATGTTTCTCTCTCTGTTTCCTCTCCAGGTGTGTGAGATGTTTCCTCTTCAGCTCTCTCAGATGTTTTTCTCTTCTCTTCTCCAGGTGTGTGAGATGGCGATGCTCAGTTGTTTTAGTTTCTCTCTGTTTCTCGTTCTCAGGTGTGTGAGATGGCGATGCTCAGCTCTCTCAGATGTTCTTCTCTCTCTCTTCTCCAGGTGTGTGAGATGGCGATGCTCAGCTCTCTCAGATGTTCTTCTCTCTCTCTTCTCCAGGTGTGTGAGATGGCGATGCTCAGCTCTCTCAGATGTTCTTCTCTCTCTCTTCTCCAGGTGTGTGAGATGTTCCTCTTCAGCTCTCTCAGATGTTTTTCTCTCTCTCTCTTCTCAGGTGTGTGAGATGTTTCCTCTTCAGCTCTCTCAGATGTTCTTCTCTCTTTCTCTTCTCCAGGTGTGTGAGATGTTTCTCCTCAGCTCTCTCAGATGTTTTCTCTCTCTTTATTCTCAGGTGTGTGAGATGCGATGCTCGTTGTTTAGTTTCTCTCTGTTTCTTCTCCAGGTGTGTGAGATGTTTCCTCTTCAGCTCTCTCAGATGTTCTTCTCTCTCTTCTCCAGGTGTGTGAGATGCGATGCTCAGCTCTCTCAGATGTTCTTCTCTCTTTCTCTTCTCCAGGTGTGTGAGATGGCGATGCCGGCCTTCATGAAGCAGAGTCTGGAGGAGCTCGGAGTGGGGACTTACTCAAACATCGCTTACATCCATCCAGACACTCCTCTGTACACGGCCCTGTCTCTGTTCACTCACCGGAGAGTGTCTGCGCTGCCCGTGGTCGACTACAGCGGTACAAGACCAGGACCAGGACCAGGACTAGACCAGGACTAAGACCACGAATGTACCAGGACTACAACAGGACCAAGAGACCAGAACTACAGCAGGAATAACCAGGACTAAACTCACAGGAGAGTGTCTGCGCTGCCCGTGGTCGACTACAGCGGTACAAGACCAGGACTAGACCTGGACCAGAACCAGGACTACAACCAGGACTACAACAGGACCAAAAGAACAAAACTACAGCACCAATATAAACCAGGACTAAACTCACAGGAGAGTGTCTGCGCTGCCCGTGGTCGACTACAGCGTACTAGACCAGACCAGGACCAGGACCAGGACAAGACCAGGACCAGGACCAGGACAAGACAGGACCAGGACTAAGACCACGACTGTACCAGGACTACAACAGGACCAAGAGACCAGAACTACAGCGAGAATAAACCAGGACTAAACCCACCGGAGAGTGTCTGCGCTGCCTGTGGTCGAATACAGCGGTACAAGACCAGGACAAACTAGAACTAAGACCTGGACCAGGACCAGGATCAGGACTAAACTAGAACTAAGACCTGGACTAAATCAGGACTAAAACCAAAGAAACCGGTTTAACCATGTTCTGTTCTGCTTCAGGGAAAGTGGTGGACATCTACTCCAAGTTCGATGTTATTGGAGTATCATGAGGACAAAACGATAATGTCATGACACCAGACTGGGTTTAAAAGTAGAGATGCACCCATCCAGCTGTTTCTTTAGTATCTACAGACACCCGATATGAACCGATACCAGTGTAAGGGCTGAAACTGCTTTTCTTTCTATTAAAACATGAGACATTTTATTCAAATTTAAATGTATTTATTTATGAAATGCCCCTTGAGATGTGCCATCTCGTTTTCGAGGGGATCAAAACATAGAACATTAAACAATACATTACAGTACAATTATACAGATCATACATGAAACAATATTTAAGTTACAAACAAGACAAGACACACTTGCTCTCTCTTAAGGTGCTTTCACACCAGAGGCGTCAACTCGAGTCAGACGCCCCGCGGTGGCCGCTTATATATTCGAAATTAGTCGTGTTTCTCGCGCGACCAACTTGCAGCTTTCAAACCGCGGCGTGTTCATGCAGCCACGGCATCTGTGACTCTCTACTTTAGAGCACCGTGCAAGTCTGATGTCAAATGGTCGAGTGGATAACACATTGGACTCTGGTGTGAAGAGCCCGTGGGTGCGTGAGTTCCACCCCAGGCAACAAAACAGCTGATGAAGACGTGTAGCAGATATGCAAATCTTAAACTTTAAGAATCCTACTTTCTGTACAAACACATTGTATTATCATTTTAAAATACAAAACAAACACTATGTCTTTATTTAATATAGGCTATGCATAAGTGCAGAAAAAAAGACAATCAAATTTTACTAGTGTGGCTTTGTCAACCAATGGAATTAACAGTATATAAATCCGGTTCAGTCGAATCAGCAGGTTATTTTTGTCTCGGACATCGCGTTTATTTTGCTGTGGATATAAAGTTCATTTGGCCAAAAGAGACAGTTGTTTTTGCCAGAATCGAGGAGTTTATGAATTATAAACACTGACAGCGGAGGATGTACAAACGAGAGGAATCCCTGGACTAAAGTTTCTAAATAGATCTTTTTTTTCTTTTGTGGAGCCACAGGGTAAGTCCCAGTCACACATGTTCTGTGTTTTTTATGTTTGTGCAGCTTTGGTAAGAATATTCATAACTTAGAAGCCTGATCATGGTAAAGTCGTAGTACTGGTCGTTTTGAACCACGTACTGTCACTTGCTCGCGCCTCGCGCATGGACGCTCGTCCGCCCTCATGGCCCGTGTAGATAGGAGGCGAGGAGCGGCAAATGTCGCTTTAAATCCCATTCATGTGTATGTGTCTGTCAGCGGAGGAGCGTCCTCAAGTGCCGTTAATAGACAGTGGCGTATGGGCTGATACCAAGAGGATTAGTTCTCTTGTCCATGTCTGCAGGGGCCTTCCAGCTGTAGTACTGGTCGTTAACACTGTCACTTTGCTCTTCACATGTTGGTCGCGCTTATTAGACGCCCGTCTGCCCTTAAACGCTCGCGCCGGTCGTAGTAGACTCTCCGCGCCGCTCTGGTCGTGCGAAATCACGCCTACACATAGACATAACATTGAAAGTGTTCACGTGGTCGCGTTTGGTCTGAAAGCACCTTTACACCTCTCCACACTCCTGCCAAAGTACAGATGGAAACACACATGACACATTTGTCTTATATTGTCATGTAACGGTTATTTATATTGCAAGCCTCAGCTCAACAACTTAATGTGGATAAAATGTCCAATAAAATGACACATTCTGGATCAACTCCAGCCTGTAAATGAGTCTCATTATGTTCAAATAAAGACACAGCAATGGTATCGGCTGAACCGATATCATGAAGCCGATACCAGATCCAGCAACATGTCCTGGATCGGCGCCGATATTCGATCCCAGAATCAGATCAGTGCATCTCTCTTTAAAACGCCTGTGTATGATTGGACCTGTCATTTTAAACTCTTGTGTATGATTGGATGTCTCTCTTTACTCTTCTGCCTGTGATTGGTCGTCTCCCTCTGACCTCTGGCCTGTGATTGGTCGTGTGACTCTAACCTCTGGCCTGTGATTGGACAGAACCTGGCGGCGGAGAAAACCTACAACAACCTGGACGTGACGGTGACTCAGGCTCTCAAACACAGGTCCCAGTACTTCGAAGGGGTTTTAAAGTGTCACAAACTGGAGACTCTGGAGACCATCGTGGACCGGATCGTCAAGGCCGAGGTCAGTGCTGGTTTAGACCTGGGTTTAGTCCTGGTTTAGACCTGGTTTAGACCCTGGTTTAGACCTGGTTTAGACCTGGTTTAGACCTGGTCAGTTTAGACCTGGTTTAGACCTGGTTCAGACCTGGTTTTGTCCTGGTTCAGACCTGTTTAGACTGGTTCAGACCTGGTTCAGTCCTGGTTCAGTCCTGGTTCAGACCTGGTTTAGACCTGGTCAGTCCTGGTTCAGACCTGGTTCAGACCTGGTTCAGTCCTGGTTCAGTCCTGGTTCAGACCTGGTTTGACTGGTTTCAGTCCTGGTTCAGTCCTGGTTCAGACCTAGTTCAGACCTGGTTCAGTCCTGGTTTTGTCTCTGTGTCTCAGTTCACAGGCTGGTGGTGGTGGATGAGAATCTAAATCGTCGGCATCGTTTCCCTGTCAGACATTCTCCAGGCTCTGGTCCTCACACCTGCAGGTTAGTCCTGGTCTAACCTGGTTTAGTCTTGGTTTAGTCCTGCTTTAGTCCTGCTTTAGTCCTGCTTTAGTCCTGTTTTAGTCCTGGTTTAGTCCTGCTTAGTCCTGTTCAGTCCTGCTTTAGTCATGCTTTAGTCCTGGTTTAGTCCTGTTTTAGTCTTGATTTAGTCCTGGTTTAGTCCTGGTTTAGTCCTGCTTTAGTCCTGGTTTAGTCCTGGTTTAGTCCTGCTTTAGTCTTGGTTTAGTCCTGGTTTAGGATTTGTCCTGTTTAGTCCTGCTGGTTTAGTCCTGTTTAGTCCTTTTCTGTTTAGTCTTTTAGTCCTGGTTTAGTTTTTTCTGTTTATCCTGGTTTAGTCCTGCTTTAGTCCTGGTTTAGTCCTGGTTTAGTCTGCTTAGTCCTGTTTAGTCCTTTGTGGTAGTCCTGGTTTAGTCCTGCTTAGTCTGTTTAGTCTGGTTTAGTCCTGGTTAGTCCTGCTTAGTCTGGTTAGTCCTGTTAGTCCTGGTTTAGTCCTGCTTTAGTCCTGGTTTAGTCTGCTTTATCCTGTTTAGTCCTGTTTAGTCCTGTTTTCTTTAGTCTGGTTTTTTGTCCTGTTATCCTGCTTTAGTCCTGGTTTAGTCCTGGTTTAGTCCTGGTTTAGTCCTGCTTTAGTCCTGTTTAGTCTGGTTTAGTCCTGGTTAGTCCTGGTTTAGTCCTGGTTTAGTCTGGTTTAGTCTGGTTTAGTCTGGGTCTTTAGTCCTGGGTTAGTCCTGGTTTAGTCCTTTTTAGTCCTCTTTAGCCTGGAGCCTGTTTAGTCCTTTTAGTCCTTGTTTATCTGGTTTAGTCCTGTTTAGTCCTGTTTAGTCCTGGTTTAGTCCTGTTTAGTCCTGCTTTAGTCCTTGCTTTAGTCCTGTTTAGTCCTGGTTTAGTCTGTTTAGACCTGTTTAGTCCTGGTTTAGTCCTAGTTTAGTCCGTGTTTTAGTCCTGGTTTAGTCCTAGGTTTAGTCCTGTTTAGTCCTGGTTTAGTCCTGGGCTTTTAGACCTGCTTTAGACCTGGTTCGGTCAGTCCTGCTTTAGACCTGTTTCAGACTGGTTCAGTCCTCTTTTCCTTCATGTTTCTTCAGGTTTTGGGGAGAAAGGAGAGTCTTCCGTCTCAGGCTCCGAATCTGAACACAGCTCTTCAGCAAGGAGACGAGGAGACCAAACAAGGAGCTAGTGAAGGTCACGAGGAAGCCACAGAAGAAGGACCTAAAGTAGGAGACGAGGATGTTGAACAAGGAGCTAACGAAGGAGACGAGGAGACTAAAGAAGGAGAGGAGGAGACTAAAGAAGGAGACGAGGAGGCTAAAGAAGGAGCTAACGAAGGATATGAAGAGAACAAAGAACCAGAGCAAGGAGACAAGGAAGGAAGCGAGGATGCAGATGAGGAGACGAGGAAGGAGGAGACAAGTGAGGAAGCGAATGAGGAGGCAACAGAGGAAGAGCAAGGAGAGAAGGAAACTGGAGAGACCGAAGGAGAGAGACGACTAAGGAAGCAACTGAGGAGGCAAACAAGGAAGCTTCAGAGGACGCATGTGAGGAGACAACGGAGGAGGAGCAAGGAGACAAGGAAACGAGTGAGACCGGAGGAGAGGAGACGAGTAAGGAAGCAACAGAAGAAGTAAGTGAGGAGACAAACAAGGAAGCAACGGAGGAGGACGAGCGAGGAAGCATGTGAGGAGACAAACAAGGAAGCATGTGAGGAGACAAACAAGGAAGCAACGGAGGAGACAAGTAAAGAAGGAGACGAGGAAGCGACCGAGGAAGCAGAGAAAGGAGAAGAACTTGAAGAAACTGTCAATCAAACGTCTGAGCAGGAAGAGGCGGAGTCATGACACTTTAGGTCTGTCCATATTTGGTCAGGCCACGCCCACACCTCCCTCTCCTGTGAATATTCCTGATTCTGTGACGTTTTTAACCCGTTTAACTCCGGGTTTTCTTCTTTCTTCTCTCACTTTATCACTTTAACAAACTTTAAACACATTTAGAGCTTACAATAGTTCATATTTGTAACAAAAAAGCAGAATAGTGACGTTTTTAACCCCGTGAACGCAAAATAGTGGAATAATCTTTGTTCAAATTCTGAATATTTCGATCTGACGACGGTTTAAAAGTGTTTTATGTTTTGTTTTTTATGCTAAACAATCAATTTGAAATGATTAATTATACTGAATGTATTTTGTATTTGTTTGTGACGAATCTTTAAATCAGGACTTTTGTGTTTTTGTTTCACTGAAGCTGCTTCAAAAGAACAAAATGATTTATTTATTTAAGATGATTTATTCAGTTTGAAGTGACGTTTGTGGGAAAATAATAATGAAAGTCTTTTACTGTAAATCTGTTTGTCAATAAAGTAAAGGGTTCATATTCACTTTAACGCTCTGTTTGTGTTAATAGGCTGTGTTCAGACTTTGACGACGTCGTGACGGTGAGATGTTTTTACGGTTATTCACTCTGGTGGAGGGTTTGGTTCACTAGAAGTTTTATTGATCTAGTTCAGTTGAAGCCTGGTGCCTCAGAAACACAACACAGACTGATACCTGTCCATACCGTAACTGCTTTGACTTTTCTTAAAACGATGCTCTGGGTGAAACAGCTCGACTGAGGCCTCGCTCTCAGTGCAGGACGTGTGTTTGTGTGTGTGTGTGTGTGTCCCTCTGCTTGTTTAGCCCAGCACTGTCGCTGTATCGAACCGTTGTGGTGAAGAAGGAGCTGAGTCGAAAGACAAAGCTCTGGATTTACCGTCAATCTACGTTCAACCCTCACCTATGGTCATGAGCTTGGGTAATGACCGAAAGGACAGATCACAGATACAAGAGTCTAAATGAGTTTCCCTCCCTTAGAGATAGGGTGAGGAGCTCGGAGTAGAGTCACTGCTCCTCCACATCGAGAGGGGCCAGCTGAGGAGGCTCGGGCATCTGTACCTCTGCCTCCTGGACAAATGCTGCGTTCCTGGCAACTGGGAACTGGGACATTTCTCACTTGAAAAATACCAGCTCCCACTTCAGAGCGTTCCAACGTAATCAACTCGTATGTAACATTATGGCTAATGCTAACCTTTAGGCTAAACAAAAGTAACGGTAAATAACCTGTAATCAATGTTTACATTGTTTTTGCGTCAGTTAAACCCCTCAAATAAATGTTTGTGGTTATTGTTGAACTCGTATGTGAAGTGGGGCTCCTTGACCAGGTCCCAGTTCACAAGTGGGATTAACCAGTTCGAGTGTCGTTCCAGCGCATTTTTACAAGTGGGAGGTGGCACATATACCAGTTCCCAGTTGCCTGGAACGCACCAAAAGCCTGCCTGGTGAGGTGTTCCGGTGTTCTGTCGAGATTGGTCTCTGCTGTTTTCTGCCTGGGAACAGCAGCTGATAAGACACGTCACCATGGCGACGCCTCTGACGAAGACGGAAGTGACCGTCGAAACTAGTCAGGTAATAAACCATCTCTTACCGATACTTGTCTGAAATAGAAGAAAAACGCTTTCATTCTGCTGTTTAAAGTTAGAACTTTCAAGTGACTTTTGTTAATCCTCACCAAGCCCAATCCTAACTTAGCCTTCGAATTATGCCTGAACTTAGCTGAATGAATTATGCCTGAACTTAGCCGAATGAATTATGCCTGACTTAGCCGAATGAATTGTAAACTATTTACTGCGGGAGACTAACGCCACAAACACAAAAGTTAGTGAGGGGTCCTGTCTCAGCGCCACACCGGGCCTGTCCACTGAGAGGAGACCTGGAGGACACACCGGGCCTGTCCCACTGGGAGGAGACCTGGAGGAAGACCCAGGACACACCGGGCCTGTCCCACTGGGAGGAGACCTGGAGGAAGACCCAGGACACACCGGGCCTGTCCACTGGGAGGAGACCTGGAGGACACACCGGCCTGTCCCACTGAGAGGAGACTGGAGGACACACCGGGCCTGTCCCACTGGGAGGAGACCTGGAGGAAGACCAGGACACACCGGGCCTGTCCCACTGGGAGGAGACCTGGAGGAAGACCCAGGACACACCGGGCCTGTCCCACTGGGAAGAGACCTGGAGGGAGACCCAGGACAGAGGATCTGTCTCTGGACCGGACTGGGAACGCCTCGGGATTCTGCTGGAAGAGCTGGAGAAGTGTGTGTGGACAGGGAAGTCTGGTCTCCTGCTCAGACCGCTGCCTCCGCGACACGACTCTGGATGAAGGGAAAGAAAATGAATATAAAGCTTTATTCTGACACATTTTCAGTCTGATGTTTGTTACTGGAGCCGACTCATTCACGTTGAGTTGCTTAAAGTCGGTTCCAGAGCGATTGGACAAAATCATTACATCTCCATTTTCTAAGAGCCAGAATATGAACGCCGTGTTTGTGTTTGAACTGTTGCATTAAAAGCAGATTATCACAGGAGTGAGCTCGTGATGACCCAGACCGGTCCCAGAGTTAAATATTATTGACCTTATTTTGTCCCGCCCCCTTTTCTAGGAGAGCACTTCCTGTTTAGCAGCAGTTAGACTTCAGTGGGTTTGTTTGAACATTACGACTGTTTGAAATAGTTTAGTTTCACGTTCAAGAATCTATAAACCAGTGGAGGCACTTTTTACTTTTAATAACATTGAACTTTGACATAATTCCAAAAATTTGAGCTAGTTTTAAAAAGTGTGATTTCTGGACTAAAACTGGACTGGACTAAAACTGGACTAAAAACTGGACTAAGAGGACTAAGCGGACTAAACAGGATAAACTGGACTAAACTGGACTAAAACAGACTAAACTGGACTAAAACGGACTAAAACAGGACTAAAACTGCTAGCAGGACTAAAACAGGACTAAAACTGGACTAAAACTGGCACTACGTGGGAGCGTAAAGACTGGAGACTTAACAGGACTAAAACTGGATAAACAGGACTAGTAAACTCGGACTCAAAGCAGGAGAAAAGCAGAGACGAAAACTGGACTAAATTCTGGACTAGAACAGGACTTAAAACTGTGAGCTAAACAGGATAAGAAAAACAGGAGCTTAAAACGAGAGCTAAACGCAGGACTAGAAAACTGAGCTACACCAGGACTAAAACAGGACTTAAAGCCCAGGACTATAAGCAGGACTAACAGCACGGACTATGAACCAGGGACTGAATCCAGGGACTAAAACTAGGACTAAAAGCGAGACTAAAACAAGGACTGAGAACCAGGAGCTAAAACCAGGACTAAGAAACTGGAGCTAAAAAGACTAAAAACTGGACTACCAAACGGACTAAAGCAGGACTAAAACAGGGACTAAACAGGACTAAACCAGGACTAGAAACTGGATCTATTACACAGCTAAAATGAGACTAAAGGCAGGACTACAACGACATAAACTGACAAGACTGTGACTAAAGCAGGACTAAACAGACTAAAACAGGACTAAAACGGGATCAATCTTTATTTAAATCCGTGACTCCAGCTGCAGTTCTCCTGTGTGTCCTCTCAGTGGCGCTGTTGCTCTGTCTGTCTCTCTCTCCTGCAGTTCCAGCTCTGATCCTGTGAGTGGCGCTGTCGCTCTTCTCTCTCCTCCGTGAAAAGCCTTTGTTTGTTTCTGAGACTCTTCATCTACAAAACCGATTCTTCTGTTTAAAACTCAAGGTGAAAATCGGCCCCAATAGATGATCGGCCTGAAATGTAGATTTATAAACAGTTAAATCATGTGAAAATACAACTGTGATGTGAAGAGATTTAGTCTGATAAATGTTGTGTGTTTTTGATCAAAAGTATCAATCACACTGATCAATACAGACACTGTTTAAAAAGAAATGAATCTGAATAAAAACGGTGATTAAAAATAAATAAATACATGTAATTAAAAATGTAAAAAAACAAAAAAAATTAAATTCACAATAAAATAAATACATGTAAAGTAAAAGAAATGAGCATTACTTAAAAAAAAAAAAAAAAAAAAATACCACATTTTGAATAATATAAATACATAAAAATAAATAAAATTGATAAATAAAAAAAAATAAAATAAATAAAAGATAAATATACAATATAAATAAATGTAATAAAAAGGAAAATATATAAAAAACTGTAAAAATAAAAATGAATACATATGAAAATAAAATAAAAGAACATAAATTAAACACTGTAAAAAAAATAAAATAATATAAAAAAATATATACAGTACATACAAAGAAATAAAAAATACACAGTAAAAAAAAGTATAAAAAATATTCTAATAATAATAATTAATAAATGTGTTTTTAAACTTTGATAACTCTTCTTCTTTTGTTCCTTAAACCTTCCAAACGTCACATTTATGTAACTCTGAGTCTGTCTGTGGGGCTGATCGCTTTTATTGATCGCTGATTGGCTCGGTCAGACCTCAGACCAGACTCTGATCCAGTTAAACCGATCGATCGATCTGTAACTGGATTTATGAGGCCGATAAACAAAGTGCATCCTGGGAAATGAAGTCCATTAGAGCAGACTGAATTAGAGACTCTGGGACGGGTCTATACAGGACTAAACCAGGACTAAACCAGGTCTAAACCTGGACTAAACCTGGACTAAACCTGGACTAAACCTGGACTAAACCTCGACTAAACCTCGACTAAACCTCGACTAAACTCGACTAAACCAGGTCTAAACCTGGACTAAACCTCGACTAAACCTCGACTAAACCTCGACTAAACCAGGTCTAAACCTGGACTAAACCTGGACTAAACCTGGACTAAACCTGGACTAAACCTGGACTAACTGCACTAAACCTGACTAAACCAGGACTGAACCTGGACTAAAACAGGTCTAAAACTGGACTGAACCTGGACTAAACCAGGACTAAACCAGGACTAAAACTGGACTAACACTGGACTAACACTGGACTAAACCTGGACTAAACAGGTCTAATACTGGACTAAAACTGGACTAAACCAGGACTAAACCAGGTCCAACACCGGACTGGAACTGGGATCAATAATGGACAAAAACTGAGTCTAAACCTTGTCTACAATCAGGACTAAACCAGGACTAAACCGAGTCCTCAACCAGGTCTAAAGCAGGACTGGAACTGGAACAATATAGTCAGAAAACCAGGTCTGGAAAAGGACTAAAACGCGTCTGTCTAACACTGGACTGGAACTGGATCAAGTCCTCGGCTGGGTCTAAACCGGGTTTAGAACAGGACTAAAGCAGGACTGGAACTGGACTAAAGCAGGACTAAAGCGGGACTAAAGGGGTCTAACCGGGTCTCAACCAGGTCTAAAGCAGGACTGGAACTGGACTAAAACAGGATAGGAACTGGATCAAGTCCTCGACTGGGTCTAAGCCGGTTCTAGAACAGGACTAAACCAGGTCTACAACTGGAACGAACTGGACCAAACAGGACTAAACTGGGACTAAACCAGGTCTGAACCAGGTCTGAACCAGGTCTGAACCAGGTCTAAAACAGGTCTAAACCAGGTCTGAACCAGGACTAAACCAGGACTAACCAGGTCTAACCAGGTCTAAACCAGGTCTAAACCAGGACTAAACCAGGTCTGAACCAGGTCTAAACCAGGACTAAACCAGGACTAAACCAGGTCTGAACCAGGCTAAACCAGGCTAAACCAGGTCTAAACCAGGTCTAAAACAGGTCTAAACCAGGTCTAAACCAGGTCTAAACCAGGTCTAAACCAGGTCTAAACCAGGTACTAAACCAGGTCTAAACCTAGGTCTAACCAGGTCTATAATTACATATTCAAAAGTCTTGATTGAAGAACACATTGTGATGTTTTAAGCTGTGACTGTCGAGTCTAAAACGATACAAACCGTCTGTAAATGTTTTTAATCTAAGTTTGTCTCTTTAGAAACAGACGTAGGTTTTATTTTTTTTGTCACATTTTTCCTTGAACACTTCTGAATGAAAGAAGAAGTTATAAATCTATTTAACCTGGAGAAATAACCTCTGACTTTGACTTTTACAGAGAAAGACTGACCGTGTCTCAAACTGAGGTCCTGGGTCTAAACTCTGGTATGTAAGGTCTTTATTCTTTCACTGGTTTTCGTTCCCCTCTTGTCTCTCTCTTTCTTCCCCTGCACTCTTCTTTTTCCACATCTCTCTTTCGTTCTCTGTCTCCTCTCTTTTCTTTTTCTCTCTCCCCTCTCCCTTCCCTCTCTTTCTCTCCTTCCCTCCCCTCTTTCTCACGGTCCCTCTCTTCCACCCTGCTCTCTCTCTTCTCCCTCTCTCCCCCTCTTCCCTCTCTCTCTCCCCTCCTTCTCTTCCCTTCCTATCTCTCTTCCTTCCCTCTCTCAATCTCTTCTCTTTCTTTGTCTCTTCTCTCTCCCCCTCTTCCTCTCCTCCCCCCTCTCTCTTTCTCTCTCTCTCTCTCTCTCTCTCTCGGTCAGGACAACTCTCTCTTTGTCTCTTTTCTCTCTCCTTTCTGTCTCTCCCCTCCCTCCCTCCCTCCTCTTTCCTCACTCTTTCTCTCCCGCTCTCTCTCTCCTCCCTCTCTTCTCTCTCTCTCTCCCTCCCTCTCTTCCCTTCCTAACTCTCTCTCTCTCTCTCTCTCTCCTCTCTCCTCTCCCTCTCTCTCTTCGCTCTCTCTCTCTCTCTCCCAGTCTTTCTTCTTTAACATTCCTTCCTCTTTCTCTCTTCCTTGCTCTCTCTAACCTCCCCTTCTTCTCTCTCCCGGTCAGGATACAGTTAACTCTTTCTCTCTTCCTCCCTCTGTCCCCCCTTTCTCTTTCTCTCCCCGTCTCTCTCTCCTCTCTAACTTTTGTCTTCTTCTGCCCCCCCCTCTCTCCCTTTTCCTCTCTCTCTCTCTCTCTCTCTCTCTGTCTCTCTCTCTTCCTTCTCTTTCCCTCTCTCTCCACCCTCTGTTCTCTCTCTTCCAGTCAGGACATGGTTAAATCCCTCTCTCTCCTCCCTACCCCTCTTTCTCTCTCTCTCTCTCTCTCTTCTTTCTTTCTCTTTCCTTCTTTCTCCCGGTTAGGACACGGGTTAACCTCTCTTCCTTTCTCTGCTCTCTCTCCCCATCTCTCTATTCCTTCTCTTTCCCTCGTCTCTCCCGTCTTCTGTTCTTTCTCTCATCGTTTCCTCTCCTACCTTCTTCTCTCTCCTCCCTCACCTCTCTTACTGTCTTTACTCTCCTCATCTTCCTCTCTCTCAGTTCTCTGTTTCTCACTCTATCTCCTTCCCTCTCTCCTCTCTCCTTTCTCACTCTACCGTCTTATTCCCTCTCTCTCCTCTGTTTCTCACTCTCTCTCTCATCTAGTTACTTCTCTTTCCCTCTCTCTCTCACTTCTCCTCTCTGTCTTACTCGCGATCTTTCTCCTCTCCTCTCTTCTCTCGCCTCTCTTCACTCTCCTCCCTCTCTTTCTCTCGCTCTCTAATCTCTCTCTCCGGTCAAGGACACGGTTAAACTCTCTCTCTCATATCTCTCTCTCTTACTCTTCTCACGTGACCCCTATTTATATTGCCGACCTCACTTGCTCTCTCTCTCTCTCCCTCTCTCCTTCTCTCTCTCACCCCCTCATCTTGCCTCTACTCTCTCTGCTCTCTCTCGCTCAGGACATCGAGTTAATCTCTTGCTTTGTCTCTTTTTCTCTCCTTCTCCCCTCTCTCTCATTTCACCTCTCCTTCCTCTCTCCTCTCCTGCCTTTCTCTTCCTCTCTCTCTCTCTCTCTCTCTCTCTCTCCTCTCTCTCTCTTCTCTTCTCGGTCAGGACACGGTTAACTCGCCCGCGCCTGGCTCTAATCACAGAAGAATGCGCTCGCTCTGTTTCTCTCTCTCTCTCTCTCCGCGTGACGTCAGCGGCGCCGGGGCTCGCGCTCGGAGCAGAAGCGGGAGAAGGAGGAGAGTGTCACCGGGAGAGAGTCTCGTAGCACCGGGAGAGAGTCTCGTATCACCGGGACCGGGGGACGGCACTCACGCTTCAGCGGGGCAGCGGCAGCGCGCGGGCGGTCAGGGCGTCATGGAGCGCACGGGAACTTTACTTTTACTCACCCTGCACGCGCTCACGGGACTGGCTGACGGGCACGCGCGCGGACCAGCTTTAAAGGTAAGAGCCCGAACCGAGCCGAACCGGGCCTGACACCGGCGGCTCCGCGCAGCTGTGGCCGAGTTTGAGGCGCTGTTTCCGGGGAAGAGTTCCAACTTTCCACCGCTGAGTCTGGGTCTGGTCCAGCGGCAAAAGTTCCGCTGAAGTTTGACTTTTGAGGCTTTTGTGCTTAAACCCGCGGTGGGAAAATGTGACAGGGACCGACAGGGACTGACAGGGACCGACAGGGACCCGGCAGGGACTGACAGGGACTAAACAGGACCGGGGCCAAGGACCGGACCTCCGCGCGCAGCTGTGCCGACTCCGAGGCGCTGTTCTCGGCCAAAAGCTGAGGGAGGATTCGGTCCAAAATGTCTGCGCAGCTGAAAGTGCCTCATCCTTGGTTCTGGTCCAGGTCTTAGTCATAGTTTAGTCCTGCTTCAGTCCTGGTTTAGTCCTGGTTCAGTCCTGGTTTAGTCCTGTTTAATACTGTTTTAATTCTCGTGCGTAAAATATTTTGGAATCGAGCCGCTGCGAACAAAGCGGACTTTCTCTGAGGCTGGGGCTGGCTCTGGCTCAGTCCCGCTTTAGTCCTGGTTCAGTCCTGGTTCAGACCTGGTTCAGACCCCGGCTAGACCTTGTTTAGACCCTGGTTCAGTTCCCGTTCCTGTGCATTTCCGAGCGCTGAGTCTCGGCTTCACTTTGACCAAATCCGGAGGAGAGAAAGAAAAGAGAAAACGCTCCAGATACAGGAGGCGTTTTACTCGTTTAATGTCATTTTAAATCTTTATTATTAATATATTAAAGCATCGACAACTGCCATAATAATCAGATTCATTTGTATAAAATGTAATCATTTAATTTAAAGCCTTTTTGTATTTAAATGTAGTTATTTTGACGTGTAAATGTCCCTGATTCTCTCGTTGAGCTGTGGAGATGTTAATGTTCTGAGGTGATTATTTTCACGCAGAAGATCATTTGCAGAAGCTGTTTTTTCGACCTGAAACACTTTTCTAAACGAAGCACAAACACGAAGCTGCAGCGGGTGAGACTCGAGCTGCTCCACCTTAAATCTGTGCGTTTATTTCACCAGTTTGAATGTACTGGACTCAAATGAAAAAGCAGGATGTAAATGTTCTTCTAAACGTGGATGGAAACATGTTTAAGACTCAGATTTCAGACTTCCCTGGTTAAATAAAGGTCAATTAAATTACATTTTCCTTGTGATTGTTAATTTTGTCTCAACGAAAGGAATTATTTATTTATTTATTAATTTATTTAGTTTGATCTGAGAAAATACAAGAAACGTGCGACGCTGAAGCCCAGGTCTGATCTGACACCACAGGTCGCCACATCGCCACGACCAGAGACCCAACGGTTGTACAGATGTCAAGCCAGCACTCGCTCAGCACTGAGTCATAGGTCGTCTTTGAAACCAGATCTGAACCAGTGTCTGAAGCACGACACACAGCGTGCGTCCTGCCCAATATCACACGCACACTAGGATATACTGAACAACTGGCCACAGGCCGATTTACCTCCACAAAAACAAGACCAAATAACGGACTAAACTCCAAAGGTCTTAGGCCAGAAGGAAACCAGACTAAAACAAGACTAAAAATGGGACTAAACCATTGGTCATTCCTGGGAGTTTTTCTCTACAGTGATATATAATGCCTTAACAAAACTGAAATCCACGACTGGTCTGAGAGCTCACCCCCGAATTCACCCTAGGTTTGCAGCTAACCGACGGTACCGTATCTGAGGACTAAACGAGAAGCTCATCAAAACAGGACGAAAACAAGGCACCCTGACCTAAGCCATTATTTACAGACTGGGCACAAGACAATAGAACAAGAGCTGTTCTAAAGCAGGACTATAAGACCGGAGGTATCAGCAGAACTAAACCAGCGTCAAAGCTGGTTCTCCTTTCTGGTAGATTGTAAATTGAAATCCAGGTCTTGGCTGAGTTCTGGTCTGAGGTCTTTAAACCAGGGTCTCAAACAAGGTCTAAAACCAGGTCTCACAACGCCAGCCTCAACAGTTCTTATATAACGTCATTGACAACCCTTGCGTCTCTGCCATATTCGCGCGCGAAACCTCCGTCCTACACAGCCAGGAGCTCCCTGAGGCTCTGGTCTTGAGCGGGATTCATCAATAAGAAATCGCAGCACGTCCTCAGTACAATTCGTCTATCTGATATCTCTGCTCTTACTTCATAGCTCATTATCTATTTCCAAATTGAAAGTCCGGCCTGGTCTGAGTGAGACGAGTCGCTCATGCGCACTTCTGAAAGCCGAGCCCAGCATTCAGTGAACCATACACTCCCCGCCGTCTTATGCACTGGTCTCTCTGACGAACGGTGGGATATAATATGTCCTCTCTGTTTTATCTTCTGACAAAATCTTCTTTTTCATAGGTTTGAACCATGATTCCACGTGTGGGCCAGGTCCCTCAAAGACAGCAGTCGTGAAAGTCACACGTTTTTATTGCATCTAAACCAGGTCTAAAAGCAGGGTCTTAAAGCAGGTCTAAGCAGGTCTAAACAGGTCTAAAACCAGGTCAACCAGGTCTAACCGGTCTTTCTCTGATAGATTTAAATCTGAACAGTCCGGGCCTGGTCTCAGGCTGGTCTGAAGGCTTAAACCAAGGTCTAAATGACCTCAGTCTTTCTTCTTGATAGATTAAATTGATAAGTTCCGGTCCTGGTCTGTAGGTCTGTCGCGAGGTCTAAACCAGGTCTAATTACCAGCTGTCGTTTTCTGAATAGATTTAAATTGAAAGTCTGCCTGGTCTGAGGCTCTGGTCTGAGGTCTGGTCTGAGGTCTGGTTCCTGAGGGTTCTTGAACCAGGTCTAAACCCAGTCTCTTCTCTGATAGATTTAAATTGAAAGTCCGGGCCTGGTCTGGATCACATTTGAGCCAGTTAAAATCTCTCTGAAGTGTGGATAAGTGTGTTTGGAGTTTCCTCTGAGGGATCAATGCACTTTCCTAATGATCGCAGCAGAACTCCGATCGCTCTGACTCTGTTTCTTGTTCTGCTCCACGCACACACACGCACACACACACACACACAACACGCACACGAGCTCACTCCAGCGTCTTCACTTCCTCTCACAAAGACAAACACCAGAGAAAACGTTCTGACGCCTGAGAGGAAAGTGTGTTTGGAGGTTTTTACCGTCGCACGACAAGTAATTCTGTCATCAAACGGACTCAAAACGTCTTCATGAGGCTCAGAGAAAGAGCGTTCCTGTTGTTTTTCTGCTTTTCTGCTGCTGTTTACCTGTTTTTCTCTCGTCACACACAAACTCTACGTTCAGCAGGAGTCGTGTTTGTTTTGATTGTTATCAGTTTGAAGCAGATTTTTTTAGTCGTGTTTTGACTCTTGAGAAACGCAGTCTGTTTGTATTGACTCTGATTCATTTTGGCCACTCACTGCTGACGTCTGCAGTGAAAAACGATGGTGTGATCTGGTGACGGCGCTGGTTCTGATCAATCAAATCGATCAGATGTTTGGAGCGTTAGAGATCTGTAGATGTGAGCACATTTTAAATCTGTGAAAACACTTTTTAATACAAAACTCTGGCCCGCCCACCGTCTGGACCTATGACATCATCACATTCTCAACAGCCAATCACAAACGAGATTCAGTCTGCGCTCAGAGCCCAGCAAAGATCAATATTTAGATGTTTTTTATACAAGATATGAGTAAAACTAAAGAAAAATCTAAAAATATAAATCTTTTTAGTTTATTTCAAGTTAGAATCTCATTTTAAAATAATCTACGTACTTTATCAAATACATTTTTGGTGGTCCAAACGTCGTCATGGAGACAAACCAAAAATGATCCAGATCCTCAGTTCTTTTTAGTTTTTAGTTTCTGATGGTTTATTTCTGGTTACAAATAGAACCTGGGCGACATCTTGATAATTTTTCGACATAATCCGATAATTTGACGATATTGTCAGTCCAATACAAACATGATAAAATCTGTCTTCAAATGTGTTAGTGCAAAATTGATTATTAGTAGTGTTTATTGTGATTTGAACAGGTTTTGACCTTCATAAGTAGGGGAGACCGGGGCATGTTGTCACACTTTTTAGATTCATGCTCATATCTTTGGATCTGTCTGTCAGACACTTATAAACAGTAAACCAAATGAAAGAGACTGTTGGGCTTCAAAATGTCTATTCATGTCATTTTTGTAGGAAACTCCAGTAAAAACATACAACAGTTAAATAACCTGTGACTTGTGACACTTACCCAGTACGGGGGAAGTTGTCACTGTTTAGAACATTAAATTTGAATTATTTTAATGATAGATTCTGATTTTGAGCAAAATGATAACTGAAGCATCACACTGTAACATTTATGATCATAGACATCTAAAATGAATGAATGTCTTTTATAAACTGATGAAAACATTTGATTTTTTTCTTAGTGAAACATAAAAACACCAATTTATTAACTTTTATTTCACTGAATAATGTAATTCATGAAAACTCTGAAACATTAATGAAATTGTGCTACAAATGTTATTTATTGAAAAAATGCAGCACAATAACATGTCGACAATAGTTGTTTTAATGATAAAAACTGCTTTATTACCTAATAACATTTGTTGCACTCATGAAATATCCAAACATGAGAATTCTGTAACTTAAATAAAAAATAAATAAATATGTATATATAGGTACATACAGCTTCATAACATTATCAATCTACAAATTCTACAAAATTAAAAATGACAATTATTGAATTATTATTACAATTTTAAACTTACTAAACTAAATTCTTTAATCATTGACTCATTATACAAAGTAATTTACTAAATGTATCATGAATACTAGGAATGGGACGAGATCTCGTGCTGTCACGTTATGTGCGCACACGTACTGAACTGTCTTGTGAGATTTTCCATGATCATGAAATTAAGTTTTGTATCTTTGAGCAGCTGTAGTAAATATTCTCCTCCACACACAGACTTGTAGCAGACTTATTCTGACAGAAAACTGTCTAAACTCTGTCTCAGTTTTTATTTGGTAAGGATAGGACAATATTGACGAGATAATTAGTCCTAAACATTGTAAAAGTTAGCGCGAAAAATATATAATCATCAATATACACGCAGACATCGCGGGAACAGCGCAGTGTTCTTCACACTTAAACAGTTTAAAATAGATCCACAAAGAGATATTTGGCCTCTGTCATCAATAACTGTAAAAAGTAGGAAAGTCTCCTCATCTGTGTGTCTGGTCCCTGTCAGCAGCGGAGCGCTGTGAAGCAGGAGAAAGGGGGCGGAGTCTGAGCTACACACGGTGGGCGGAGTCTGAGCTACACACGGGGAAGGGGCGGAGTCTGTGAAGCAGGAGAAAGGGGGCGGAGTCTGTGAAGCAGGAGAAAGGGGGCGGAGTCCGAGCTACACACGGGGAGCGGATCAATTTCAGTCAAACTCATCTCGTTCAAATAATACAAATCCAAGCTGATACACATAATGAAGGTAAAGCTAAACTAAAAGATATAACTATAATAATAAATATACAAATCAAATTTTGTAATTTGCCTTGTTTAAATTCTAAATTGAAACAATTAATGCAAATTATTTAAAAATCTCGTCTCGATCTCGTGGACCAATCTCGTGGCTCGACTCGTCTCGTGAAAATTCTGTCTCGTCCCATCCCTAATGATACTCCTAAATGGACTTTTATTACAAGGTGAGCTTGTGACAACAGCCCCGAGCTGCTAAATGTGCTAAAATAGCTCCAGTAAAAACTAGCTTCAAGAGAGACAGTAGTTATACTTTGTAAATACTCTTAACACTCTCCTCTACCAGCTCCAAAAATATATTTAAATATTTCATGTAATGACAGAGATATACTTCAAAAATTGAATTATTATTTTTTTACTTGAACATATAAAAAGGTTTTTGTCAGATCACTTTGTGATACAGTAAGTCAGGACTTTCCCCACTCAGGAGATAACATCACACAAAGAAAAGCTACAAAACTGCTGTTAAGATTTTGAGCTGCTCCCTCTGGTTTGGAAAAAAGCAGTGTGACAACTTACCCCGGTCTCCCTATTTAAAAGTAGAACAGGTAAAATTAGCTAAACGAAGCATTTATTTTTCTTTAATATTTCAATTAATTGTATTTTTTTATTTTATGTAAAATTACATCTTTTATGCTTGTTGCATTCGCGATCTTAGTTCAAGCCAATGAAAATCTACTCAAAACATGCTAAATACTAATCATTGTTATGTATTTATGTTTAATTATCAGATAAATGTTTGTCACATGTTGCAGAAATCTCCTGTTATAGCCACATTTCCTGTTTTGTGAAGAACTTTGAATTAGTGTACAAATTCTATTTAATTTTTATCGTAAATTAGCTTTTTTGTGGCATGTTTTTACTGCACGATGTACTCGATATTCAATTTTTAGATATCTTCATAACAACATTGACGATATTCTCTAAAATTCCATATATTGCACAGCTCTAGACCTAGTTCTGCTTCTAAAATGGTCATTATCGACGTTTGAATATTTAAATCCAAACAAGTCTCACAAAAACAAGCTTTTCACTCAGTCAAAACTGTAAAATGATATATGTAAACCAAATATCAGCTTTGTTTTTGTTTTTATAAACCTAAACTGGAGCTAATATTTTGCTCATATAATTTTGTTCCTTGGACTCTGTATTGACACAGAAGGTTTCCTCCTCTCTTACCTTCAGATTTAAAACTAAATGATTATTATTATTCACCTCCTGAAGTCCTGAAGCAGAAGAATGGTTTGTGTTTGGTGTTTGTGATGAGGTCGTTTACAGTTCACTCTCTTTGTTCTGCAAAAAACCCTTGTGTGGTAAAATCCGCGGCCCCATGTTGGGAAACAGAGTGATCTGAGCTGGTCTGGACTCGTCTGGGTTTGTTCATTAAGAAGTTTTAATTAATGAAAGAATCTGAAGTATTTGTGGTGGATTTAAAGAGTTTGAGCCTCAGGACGAGTGTTTGTGTGAGAGGAGTTTATAAGCTGAAGCTCTATTCCTGTGGTGGGAAACACTCATGTCTCTGTTGTTCTGTTGGAGTCTGAAGCCGTGGATTCTTTGAGCTGCTGTGCAATCGTTTTAATAGAAAAAATGGAAAGTCGTCCTCACTTTTATGGTACGATTTCAACATTTCTCCAACATTTACAAACTTAAATGAGCCGATGAACTAAACAGAGCTTGAATTATTACAGATCGTGGATTTAAATTATTGCTGCACTGTAAAAATCCTAAAAACAATAAGTTCAATTAACTTAAATATTTTTGTTGATATAAATCGACAATACGAGTCGTAGATTTCAACTTAGACTTTTAAGTTATGAGAGAGAGAAAGAAAAGGAGAAGAAACAGACGAAAGAGAGAGAGAGAGAAAAGAAGAGAGAAGAAAGAGAAAGAGAGAGAGAAGAAAAGAGAAAAGAAAGAGAAAGAAGAAAAGAAAAAGAGAGAAGAGAGAAGAAAGAGAGAGACGAAAAGAGGAGAGATAGAGGTGAAAGAATGAAGGAAGAGAAGAAAGAGAGAGAGAAGAAAAAGAGAGTGAGAGAAGAAAGTGAGAGAAGAAAAAGAAGAGAAAGAGAGAGAAGAGAGAAAAGGGGAGAGAAGAGGGAAAAAGAGATGAGGAGAGCTAGAGAGAGAGAGAAATGAGTGAGAGAACAGAATAAAGAGATGAAACAGAGAGGAGAAGAGAGGGAGAGAGAGCGAGAGGAGAGACGAATAAGAGGAAAAGAGAGAGCAAGAGACAGATAATGAAGAGAGAGAGAAAACAGACCACCCAACAACAAGTTAAATCAACATTAAACTTTAAGGCAGAAATTGTACTTACATTTTTAGTTAAACTGCCTTATGTTTTTTTACAGTGTATGCGGTAAAAACGAGTCAGACAAAAAAGTCTTATTGAGTTATTTAATAGTCACTAATCCAGAATAAATGAAATGATTTGACTTTTTCTTTATTTTAAGTTAGAAATTGCTGGTCAAACTAGATATTTGATGCTTTTTACTTTAAAACGGTCAGATTAAAGAACATACACACTGATTGAAGACATTTATTACGTTGGTGTTTTTCCAGTGTAAACCTGAACTAATGAGTATTAAATAAGACAAGTTTGAACACAGTTTTGTTGGACTGACTTTGGACTGAGTTTTGTTTAATTACGAAAAATGTCACAAAATATCTGCTGTGGCTGCAGTCGGAGAAAAGGCGACAGAGATAAACAGATTAGTGGTTTTTATAATCGTTGAGGAGAATTCTGACAGATTCTTTCTCATATTTTTAGTTCTGATTCATTAAACTGATTCTGACATCATTTCCCTGGTGACGTCACAGAAAGACCAAAACTCCAACAGTTTCACCAAAACATGAGAAGAGTTAAACACACACACATATACACAACACCTTCTCTCTCTGTGTGAGTCGGATTCAGCAGCTGGACTTTGGTCTGACTCTCACAGACTCTAAGTCTACTCCTTTTATTATTTATTATTTCAACTCAAGAATGTATTTAGAACAAATAAATTAAATGATTCATATAAATGACTGTTTGTTGCAGTGAATAATAAACTCCACCGGCCAAAGACGTTAAGTGACAAAACCTGCTTTATTCAAGTGTGTGTTTGGGTCAGAAAGTTCACAGTGCAGCTTTAAAAAGTCTGTTTGTGATAAGTCTGAGCCACCTGATGACATCACAGTGTGGCTCTGTCTGAGAAAACCGTTTAGTCTTCATAAAGTCAAGATTTGTCTGAAATAATTGTTCCAGTTTGTGAGGAAACAAGGAGAGGAGACGAGGGAAGGAAACAAGGAGAGGAGACGAGGAGACAGGAGAGGAGACGAGGGAGAGGAGGAAAGGAGAACGAGGAGAGGAGACGAGGAGACGAGGAGGAGGAGGGAAGGATGACGAGGAGGGAAGGAAGGAGACGAGGAGAGGAGACGAGGGAAGGAGACGGAGGGAAGGAACAAAGAGAGAGGAGACGAGGGAAGGGAAACAAGGAGAGGAGATGAGGGAAGGAAACAAGAGGAGAGGAGACGAGGGAAGGAAACAAGGAGAGGAGGATGAGGGAAGGAGACGAGAGAGGAGAGACGAGGGAGGAGAGAGTGAGAGGACGATGAAGGGGAAGGAGACGAAAGGAGAGAAGATGAGGTGAAGGGAGACGAGAGGGAGGACGACGGAGGGAAGGAAACAAGGAGAGGAGACGAAGTGAAGGAAAACAAGGAGAGGAAGATGAGGGAAGGAAACAGAGAGAGGAGACGAGGGAAAGGAAACAAGAGAGGGATGAGGGGCGAAGGAGACGAGGAAGGAGTACGAGACGATAGGAGACGAGGTCTATTGAGGAGACCGAGGAGATCAGTGAGGGAAGGAGACCCTGAGGGAAGGAAATGAGGGAAGGAGACCAATGTGGAGGAGACCCAGGAGAGGAGACGAGGAGAGGCAGTGAGAGGCTCGTTAGGTAGACAGAAGCTGTGGAATCGGGAGCTTGCAGCTGCAGGCTCCAGAGAGGATTTTCAAACCCAGATTTATATAAACTCGCTTGGTTTATGTCCTGCACCAGGTACTATACACATTGTAGATTGGATAGCTTACTAATTAGAGATTGTGAGTACCCGATAAGGACACAAATAGAAAAGATCAAGAATTAAAATCTAGGGTTTCTGAAGATAATGACCGAAATGCGTTAGGAGCAGGTGCGTGGCTTCAAGAGTCGAAGAGAATAACAGAAGTAGCTAGAGACAATGGTTTACGTAAGAAATCTTGTAAGAACTAACGAGATAAGAGTACTCTGCTCAGACCTGGAAGTAAAGGAATGGATCTAAACTAAGAACTAAGCAGGACTAACCATGGCTCCTACAAACAGGTCTATACCAGGAACTAAACCAGGTCCTAAACCAAGCGTATACAAGCCAAGGACTAAACCAGGACTAACGCAAGGAACTAAACCAGTCTAAACAAGTGTCTAAAAAAGCAGGTCTAAACCAGTCCAGGTATAAGATCAGGTCTTAAACGCAGGTCCAGGTCTAGTATCAGTGTCTAAACGCAGGTCGGCAGGTCTAGATCAGGTCTCGCTTCAGGTCCTGGCCAAGGTCTGGCTGCAGGTCTGGCTCAGGTCTGCTCAGGTCTGGCTCAGGTCCTGGCTGCAGGTCTGGCTCAGGTCTGGCTCAGGTCTGGCTCAGGGCTCAGGTCTTGTTCAGGTCTGGCTCAGGTCTGGCTCAGGTCTTGTTCAGGTCTGGCTCAGGTCTGGTTCAGGTCTGGCTCAGGTCTGGCTCAAGGTCTAGACCGGGTCGTGAGTGTCAGTAACAGGATTAGGAGATTATTGTTTCAGGACTAAACCAGGTGTAGATCGGGTTTGAGCAGGTCTAGATCAGGTCTAAACCAGGTCCAGGTCCTGCTCAGTCTGGCTCAGGTCTGGCTCAGGTCTAGACCGGGTCTTGAGTGTGAGTAACAGGATTAGGAGATTATAGTTTCAGGATTAAACCCAAAAGCTGCTGATTTGACAGAAAGTCCGTCTGTCTGATTAAAGCTGGCACTCAGGATTATTTCTGCTCCACAAAAACAGTTTTCAGGTTTGAGTCTGAGAAAGAAAAACAGCTGAAGTCACTGAACACGAGGAATAATCAATAATCAAAATCAGGATTAAATAAAACACAAACACTGACAGTTTGTAAAATCTTCTGTTGCCATAGTGATAAAACCAAAACTCACTCTTGTTTCATTCTAAATAAAAATAATTAAAATAAATTATCATAATTAATACAACTGAAAATATAAATAAATACATGAAATGCAAATAAATAAATAAATAAATGAACAAAGTAGAGATTTAAAATGTAGTAAATGTTCGACAAATTAAATCAGAAACTTGATCAGTTTGTGACGTTTGTTCTGCTGCTGTAACATTTAGGATAAAACAACAAAAACAGAATCATCCGGCTGTCTCATTTCAAACATTAAACTTCATATTTGTGTTTGCTCTAAAGCAGGACTATTCAAATGACGGCCAGGGGCCAAAGCGGCCCACTAAACAGTTTGTTTTGGCCCAGCACAATAAAATATAGACCATTAACTTTATTGTTCTCTCCTTTTTCAGTCGTTTAAATGTTTAAGATCTTACAGTCCTGGTTCAGTCTCGGTTCAGATTTTCAGGTCTAATCTTGGTCAAGATTTAGTTTAGAACCACATATAGACTGGTTTTGGAACTTGGTCTAATCTGCGGCTCTGATCTGGTCTAGTCCAGGTCTGGTTTGTTGGTGACGCTGGTTTGTTTTGTCTGACTCCTGTTTTAATTTGTTTTTATGTGAAGGTGCATTGTTCTTTACTTTTGTATTTGTCGCAATGAAAAAAGTGGATTTTGACATAACGATACTGCTTTCGCATTTGTATTTTAGTTTTGTAGTTTGGCCCTCAGACCAAAGCCCATTGAAAAGTCTGGCCCTGGTGAATAAAACTGAAAATCCCTGCTCTGAAGTCTAGTTTTACAGTGCAGGTGTGTGACTAGTCCAGATTACACTGAGCAGATTAGGGCAGCAATACTACTGGCAGTTTGTCCATGGACACATGCAGTTAAAGATAATCTCTGCTCAACTCAGCACCGAGTCTCTGTTTAAACAAACTTCATCATCGTCTGAAACTTTAGATCCTACGATTAGCTTTTCCACAAACTCTTCTCGCTTCTTATCTCTTCTCTTCCTCTCTCTTCATCTTCTCTTCTCTTCTCTTCTCCTTCTCTCTTCTCCTTCTCTTTCTCTATCTCTTCCTCCTTCCGTTCTTCTCTCCGTTCCTCCTTTCTCTTCTCCTCGTATCTCTTCTTCTCTTCTCTTTCCTCTTCCCCGTCATCTCTTTCATTTCTTTCTCTTCTCTCTCCTTGCTCTTACTCTTCTCTCTCCTTCTCCTCCTCCTCACTTCCTTCTCTCTCTCCTCTTCACACTGCCCGTTCCTTTCTACTCTTCTCT